>JALIZH010021400.1:0-19145 GCA_030522465.1 Rhipicephalus appendiculatus | reverse complement strand
TATGTAGCGTTTGGAAAATGAAAGAGTCAAGTGTGAGCGTCTTTCAACAACATTTGAGGCCTAGAATAAGCATTTCTGTGATGCGTATAATTTTCATGGTTTCACTCATGCTCCTTGTCGCCCCATCATGTGACAACAGGTAACGCTACAGATCTAAACAGAAATGTTCTAAGATATTGCGAGGACACTAAATGGTACTCTGGCGCATTCAAGCGAAGCTCCTTATGAATTACAGATTTCGTTAGTGGCAGGGGCGGCGTCGTACGCGGACAAAACAAAACAAAACAAAAAATTCGCCGCGTATCTGCTTGCTTCGCTGCAAATGTCATCGAAAGATGATAGCTGGCATTGATAAAATAGAGGAGCTGCTCCGTGATATATGGACGCCATCTGGCAGTAGCGTCGGAAAACATGAGCTTGTGCAGAACCCAGGGCCACTGCCAGATGGCAGCACCATATCGTCGGCAGAGGGGTTTTTGGTGCATAGCGTTGCACTTTCAGCGCAGCCTAAGAAACACTAGGGTCTTTAGAATTAGGTATCTATGTATTTTCTAGTTAACGAACACACCACCTAATACTTACCTATTGATGTTGCGCCTCAGATATGCGTAATATTAGCTTTTTGATCGACAATGTTCGCAAGTATGAACGCAGCTACCAGTTCAAAATGGCTTGGCGTTCAGCAAGTGCTTAAACTTTGGCTGGTTGGCTGAATCCTGTGACAGACAGACCAACGCCTCCTCTATTTTATTCAATGCCAGTGCAAACGCTCGCCCCTCAATGGGAGCCGCCGGTCCGCCTTAGTTCAGGGAGTGGTCGTGATGCGACGCTACATGTAGGGTAGGGCTGGTTGCGTCACACGTGCGTCCGAGCGCTTTCGAACGGAGATGCGATAGACGCGTTTTCCCTCTCCAATATCATGCGACTGTCCAATTTGTTCCTTCATGTTCCTTCTTTGAAGCTCGAAGCAATGCCGCCGTCGCCTCACAGCGCTCGTGAGGCACCTCTTGCACTGCAAAGGCAGTGCATGCACTGCAGCGTCGCAATGACGCGTCCCCATTGGTTGCCCGCATAGCGCCACGAACGGAGACGCGCTATCTTAAAACATCGTGTCTCTTACAGAGCCAGCGTGACCGCCAACATAGTGAACACGAGGGATGCAAGACGCCGCCCTACGGATCTGCACACAACTGAACAAAAAATTACTTCATATGATTTCCATCGTGAGGCACTATAATCCGGGTGCTCTCCCCCATGAACGCAAAGCACACGCGAAGGTTAGGCGATGGGTGAAAGTAGGAAAGGGCTAGAGGAGAGGGCGGTGAACGGCTGGAACGGGCGCATTTGGCTGGCATTGATAAAATAGAGGAGGCGTTGGACAGACAGACAGAGAGACAGACCAAAATTTCGCCGTTCAAGTATCCCAAGAAAGACTATCGTCTTAAAAAAAAAGCGGCCCCGGCAAGTGCACAGAAATGCGGCTCTCGAAGGTGCACCTGTCACATGCGTGCGTATTGGTACGCGCCGTTTTCCAGTAATCAATGCTCTTTCGATCGTGGGCTTGTTGGCGATCGGCCGTTTGCGATATGGCGATCTGATATTTAATCGAGGTCACTTGTCGTTTCTCGTTGCTACATTTCATTCTTGCCTGGATATGAACGCATGAGCATCGTTGGTGCCTGTAGCAACCGAAGTAGGTTGAAGGTCCGATTCCCGTCATGGGGGAAGGGGAAAAAAATGTTAGCAGGGAGCATTGCGCATTGCGAGAGAAAGAAAAGAAAGTAAAATAGATCAGGCATGCACATTACAATTAAGCTTCGCTTCACCCCATCTTTCCGACAGGGGAAGGACTACTGGAGTTTTTTTTTTTCTTTTTTTTTCCTAGTCGAGCGCTTCCTCAGATCTCAACCCGGGCACACCGTCTCGTTGTTTCAGCTTCAAGAACAACGTATCCGGCACTCCCGACGAGCAGCACAACGAGATCTTCCGGATGGCACAGGGTTTGCGACTGGCGTACAACGCCCTGCTGGCCAACTTCCGCGCCGCGTCTCCGGACTACGACGTGTTCAGCCGACATTGGCCCGAGGCCCAGTGGGCCTTCTTCGTGCGCTCCTGCGTAGTGCACTGCACCGCCGACCAGGCGCCCCGACCGCTGACGCCCCGCGAGATGTGCCTCCTGCCGCTGCACAACATGGACGAGTTCGCCGGGGCCTTCGAGTGCCGCACCAAACCGGGCTTCGTCAGGGGAAGCTGCCTCATGTAGCGAGGCCTGTGCCCCGGTGGCCCTGTCCCCGTCGTAACGTTGTGCATACTCGTACTCACTGACGTACACCCCGAGTGACCAGAATAATGGCTTGCTCTCCGGGTTTAAAACGCTGTAAGATTTGTGAGACAGAAGGCGACTTTGTGTACTGTGAAGGTTCATATGGGCCCTTTAGGAACCGTTTACTCCGTGGAATTAGCTATTGATTTGCGCGATGTCTTCTTTTTTTTCTGTTGAATAATTTACCTATGCACCCAATCCGCTGTTGCTCAGCTCCAGATGTAGATATTCAGGCGTCGTAATGTGTCGATCTTTTTTCTCATGAGTGGTGCATAAATGCTTGCTTTTTTACTTTACTTATCATGTTACGTGCCTTTCCAGAAACTATTAGGGTTTACACCACCATTCAACGTGAGCTGGTTCCTGCCGCATAATGAGTTAATGTGTTCAGTGTTTCGGCCGCTTTGTTAATGTCGAATCGGCCCGATAACCCCTTGAGCCCCAGAACTTATCATTTTAAAAATATTACAAAACCGTGAATTGGCGCTGACTCGTCAGATTCATGGTCGGGAAGACGTTATCACAGATCTCGGCACAGCGACTGGGCGCCTGTACCCTCGCTGACTGCATCCGCTTGCAGCGCTGCGACACGGGAAGAGGTGGTGGTGTCCATGGCTTTGCAACGTGTCCGCTTTGTATGACAAAGTTGCTTGTAATCTCGAATGCAACGACCTCAATGCAGCCAACTTGCTGCTCAAGCACGGAAGATAATTGCCACTTTATACGTAATATATGTTTTCATTTAGTTGGCGCCCATCTTGGGAGTTTTCGTAGTCCACTATTCTATTAGTTTCTTGTCAAAGACGAGAATACAATTCGGTTGTCGTTGCGATTTCGTTTCTCTGCAGACCTCTTTATAGTGCAGTGTCCATTACATTATCAAAGAGATGCCACAACCTTTGGTGTCATTGCTTCCGCGCATCTAGTGGAAAACAAGGATGCTGAAACACTTCGCACTTCCAAATCGTACTTTAGTTGCGGGGAAGAGTTCGTCGAGCGTCCCTGTTCGGAGGTCGGGCGAAATTTAACATTTGTGCGATAAACAATGTCGAGGCTTTTGAGAGCAGCTCTTAAGCGTCTGTTCGTGCGTTTAATGTGGTCGTTGTCGGCGTAACCAACCGAGAGACCTGTTAGTGAATCAAGCTCACAATTCGAGCTTGCGTCGTTCTTCGTCGAGGCGGGTGCTGGTACATAAAAACGATTATGTTGACAAGCCTGTGCCTTTCTTTTTTCTTGCCTTTTTTTTTGCGATAATTGAATGGCTTTTGGCAGCGATAAGATGAAAGTGGCCAGAGTTTCTTCTGACGGTGAGGCAGGCAGCGCGCCCACTGTTGCCCTTTGCGGGCCCGTGCTTCAGCATATTATCGGCCTCGGATGTGTGGATGGTTCGTGTGTGCGTGTGTGTGTCTTTTTTAATAGCTTTGTATACCTAATCTACGCCCTTCCAAGTTGTTTAACTATCACGCGGACGCTGAGCGTGGGATATGGTAGCGTCTAATATTCTCGAAAGGCTAACGAGATCTGCCGACGATGCGCACAAGGCACACTGAACTGCGAGCGCCGTCTCCTACGCTGTCTACTTCAACATATCATTTTGTAATCATTAGGTAAACAGCGCAGTACAACGCAGCACGTCGGACAAATGGTCAAGAGTATACGCATGCGCGGTATGGGCGGCCAAATGCAAGTGTCCTCGGATGTGCTAGGCGGACTCCTTTTCCGAAGCGTTAGCCGCTCTTTTCTTTTCCTTTTTTTCCTTACGAACGCCTTTCACAGATAATTGCCTACACAGTAAAAAAAAATTACACCCTTAAGGGTGTAATGCTGGTGTTTGCGTTAAAATCACCCTTATGAACACCCTTATTACACCCTTATTTTCAAAATCTGGGTGTTGGTAAATAAAACACCCTTGCAACACCCCATTTACACCCTCATCTGAGGGGTGTAATGAACAAGGCTACAAATGTACGAAATTTTTGGGCAGCTAGGTTTTGCTTATATATTAACGTATACATGAACCGTCTTGATCATAGGCGTGCGCAGGGTTCCCCCTTCAGGGGGGGGGGGGGGGCGAAGGTTCATCTCAGCGCCCCACCTCCCTATTATGTCAATGTATGGGGCTGACTTTGCGCCCCCCCCTCTGAGTCACAGCGCCCCCCTCTCCCTATTATGTCTACGTGTGGGTCTGACTTTGCGCCCCCCCTCTTAGGTGACTAGGGGGGCAGCCGCCCCCCGCCCCCCTTGTGCGCACGCCTATGGTCTTGATACCAGCAAGGCCCGTCCTACTATAGCTGCTTGCGGTTCTAGTAACGAATCGAAGCAGGAAGTAACGTAATGCAAGCGAAACACAGCGTTCGTTCAAAAGCGCGCGAACTACAAAGACGGAAGACACAACAGGAGTGCCGCTTATCGAATAGGATCAGGGCCAATCCTGTTGTATGTGTTCCTCTCGTCTTTGTCATTTGCGCGCTTTGTGAATACTTTAAGTGAACTAGCCCGAATCAAGGTAATGTTGCGCACAATCCCCCCCCCCCCCCCCCCTTAAGAGCGATGATCTTAAAGCTGGAGGTAAAACATCTGCCATCTGCAAAATACCCTCCGCGCAGTTGACATAGCCATAACCTCGACGGAAACGGGCGATCAGGTCCCTTAAAAATGGACATTGACGTGATGCATTTTGAGCCGGGCACCAAATGCATCAAAAAGCCATTAGCTCCGCTGTTTCACCAGTCTTCACGACGTTAAGCAAGTAAAGCTACGCTAAATATTGCTCTTGAATATAACATTCGTGCGCTGTGACATGCAGCCCGTGCAGTCCTTACAGCATCGTCGCAATGCACACTGCGATTCGAATACACTGTTAAAGAAGCATAACGAAATAGGCCGCAGAAATAGAGATGCGGCCGCGCAATCGAACAACGGCTGGAGCGAACGTTCGCGGGCGCCGGCTCGTCTCGTCGCCTAGGCAACCTCGGCGGCCCTGACCGCCGCGCGTGCGCAGCGCGCAGGCGCGCGGGACTATGTACCACGTAACTCAATGCGCTCTCGAAATAGTCTCCGGTTTTTGTGCGTGTGGTGTGGTGCGCGTCGTTCTCGATTAGTCGAGTTTAGCAGTCGGTGTTTTTTTTGTTTGAAATGTGCCTGCGCTCTGTGCTCGTCCTTTGTCTTCTGCCAGTGCTGCTTATTAGGAAGATGCACTGTACTGAAGGGGAGGCCTGCAGCTTCATATCATGGAACATTCGAAGTGAAACGGTATGTACCGCTCTCATGTTGCTGTGTTCAGCGCTTTGTTAACTGCGTGAGCGCGATAATAATGCCGTCAACCGAGTCTTTCTTAACTAGTGGACGATAAGTCAGCATTTCTTTACGCATCGAGCATATTTCTGCGTATTGTTTCATCGGGATGATGGCCAAAGTTGTGTTATGTTAAGTGGGGGGCAAACTTTTTCTTTCTTTGGAGTTGAAAGCAGAGTGCGCATGCGCGGCTGTGATTCGGCGAGGGATTTAAACAGAGTTGTGGCGGCGCCCTTCTCTGTTGGCAGTGGTGTTTGGTGCCCCGCTCGCGATGAACCTCTATTTTGGTTTAATAATAGTTGAGTGGGGATGGCGCCTGTTAGCTCTAAGCGTAAACCATGTCTAAGGCGCGTATGCTTGGGCATGTTAATTCATGTGCACTTTTTTTTAGCGCACAAAAGGACCAAGGGCGTGGTGTCCACGTCGTTCTTTTCCGTCCATGTCCGTTTTGTGCGCTAAAACTACCGTGATACTCGGGTTGATGCATGTGGGTGATAACACAGCATATTGCTTCGTGTTAGGTGCGCCTCGCCAAGCTCGCCTACGTGCTAATACATTCCGTTTCGTTAAATTCGTACCGATGTTTTCATTCACCCGCAACGTAGGTTGCGGGATACTGCCGGCACCCGTGCATGTGGAGCCGTTCGTTGAACTTGACTTGTGTTTGAACGGATCTTTTATTGGGTGTGTGTGTGACCAAATAGCCGTACCTTAAGTGTGCAAGCGCTAGTATGAGCACAAGTGCTGGCGTTCGAACAAAATTTATTTTATTCTGTTTGTTTCCACCATGTGTACGTACTGTACCTTTCGTTACATTGTTCTGGTTATTAAGAGTTATTCACTTCACCCCATTTCGGTGTTTTAACTGCGCTAAGTACTTTTACGTGTAGAAATATTATAAAACGCAGTTTGTACCACCACCTGCAATGACATTTTCTGATAAAAGCCAAACCTAATAGTTTATCCGATATTGTAAGTTCTCTAGTCATACGTTACAGATGTTAAAGAGATTTGCGCTGTGTCAAGCATATCAATATTTTCTTTGTTGCACAAAGCTCGCGATAATGTTATACATACTGCACGATATGCATGCATGTGTTGCTACTAAAATGTAAGATTACGCAGCGTATTCATCTGAGAACACAACAAATATAGAATGCTTTTTTTCAGGATCTTGGCATTGAAACAATTAAATAACTTGAGCAATCTGTTTCACCAAATGATTATTGTGTATTACTTAATTCCGGTCAATAGCTTTCAGGATTCTGGTTATTGGCGATTGTCGGAGAAGCTTACATACTTTTGCATACAGCTTACAGCGCCCGTCCTTTGTCACCCTCCTTCGTCCTGTCTTTGCGATGTTTTGTCAAGTTTAAAGTTATGTACCAACTAGCCCACCTTTCGCCGCTTCTACAGTTTACACACTTTATTGTGATGGCATGTGGTTGATGATCGGTGCTTTGTAAGTCTCGGAATATCTGCCTCTTCTTCCCCGCACAGCCATTAAACAGCCTATGCTGCATTAGTAAGGATGTTCTGCTTTTTTACCTGACGAGGATCATTGAAACGAAGGACCATAATTTAGCAGTATGCAATAGTCAGTGAGCGAAAGCAATTTCTTACATTATATAATCGTGTCAATGTGAGCCGCGTGAAGAACACTACTTCAGCTTTATTCGCAAGCAAACACATAATTACACATAAGCTTAATTTTACATGTGACCTGCACTGAATACATGATGAATCTAAATACCGTCGCGTATGCGCAGTGGTATTGTGCTTTTGTGTAATAAATAAAATATTTATATGGTGCGCATAGCATTTCATTCCCTTTAAGAAACACATCGGTATGAGTACCATGATATATCTGCAGAAATTCACATATGCCTAAGTGGATGCATACTTATGCATAGAACTCAACTTTCACTTAGACGTGGTCGATGCATAAAGCCAATGGGGCATCATCGCCTAGGAGCTGTATACCTTTGTATTGGTGCGCGAGCAGGCTAAAAGGGTAAAGTTCAGATTTTCGTCTTTTAACTGAATAGGGTGCGCACACAGACACGGACTCGAGAAGAAGAAAACGCACACAACACAGGCGCTATGTTGCGTGCGTTTTCTTCTAGTGTCCGTGTCTGTGTGCGCGCCCTATTCAGTTAAAAGATGAGCCGATACCAACTAGCCCAATTAGCCGTGCTACTTCAGATCTTCGGCATCAAAGGTATAAAATGTTCTGCCACAGCACGATTCTTAATGCATTTATTCCGCAGCATACCCTTTTTTTGCGTTTGTCACTGTCTGGAGTCCGATGGCACTGAATATGCTGGCTATGCACTTCATTTATACCTACATATAACCAAGAAAGCAATTGGTCATACTGTATGTTACACTCCTTTGCAAAATTTTTGGTCATTGCTCCTTGTGTATTTATTTTAGGTTTCCGGGAACGAATTTACTGTACAGAAAGAACAGCCTGGTCCCACTGCTGTCGAAGGAACCAGTCATCTGAGCAGATGAAGATGGATTGTGCAACCGGCAGTGAAGAGCTGTGATTTTGTAATGTGCAAGTGTATGAACAATCACATTACGTTAATCTAACCCCAATTACATAACCTTGTCAAACGTTGTGATAGTGTAATTTCCAAGTTTATACGCTGTTACAAATAGTGGGCTGTAAGTAAGCCTTCAGCAAGTTTGTAGCCATGCCTTTTCGCAGTGTTTATAGCGCGCACATGCTAGAAATAGTACAGCTCACTCTCTTGTATAGTTATTCTACTTTGTAGATTTTGACTCGGTGATTTGTGACTTTTTTGCAGCAGTTATAACAAATCATTTGCTGTTCAAATTTTAGCTTAACAAAACTGCCAGTATTTCGAATATTGTTTTGGAATTTATTTTGGAGTTTTATGACAAGCTTTTAGTTTTGTAACGATTTATTTTAAAAGAAATAAATACACATATTTCATTCAATTGCCAATGATTCTGTTGTCTGCTTGGAAACGGATAATCCTTAAAATATGTCTGAGCACGCCTATGTAAAATTTCATTCTACTGCTGTGCTGCAGGCCATGTTTCTGCAGTGCGGTCGTGATCATACCGTTCCTATTACATGCATTTCCTGCATATTATCGCATCTGACATGCAACCCATAGTCAGATTGCTCACCCGTTTTTGTTGCAGCCACAATCCATTGCTTCTGAGTAGGTGGGAAAAGTTTCATTTCAGCAATGTGCACAGTCTTCTACTACACTGATGTACTTTCCCAAAAAAAGACATATGGAGGCCTGCTGAGCAAAACGACATTCTGAGTCCTTATAATGTTGCATGAGTTGTTACGGGGAATCGCTACTCGTGTATCAGCTACAGCTGTTGGATGGCAGCGCCAAGAAAGTCGACGACAGCCACACTGATGTGGGCACTGCTGCAGTTTTTGAAACTCTTTATCAATCCATTATTTATCAAGGGATTGCACATTTCTGAATCATCTCCTTAACAGGAGAATTCTTTCTAGGCTGCACCTGAAAGGATTGGATACACGCTGAGGCCTGGAGTGCTCCAAGGGGGCTGACTGGGATGAAGTATCATGTGGTTCCCCTTTTTACTGCCACCCTTTCAAGGGTGTTTTTGTCTATTACACCCCACTCGAACGGGTGTAGCTTATTGTAACACCCATAGTTTAGGGGTGTTCATAAACACCTATTATAGTAGGGTGTAATCTTTCCTTACACCCTACGTTTTTTAAGGGGTGTTTCTAAACACCCTACGTTTAGGGTGTTTCTAAACACCCTTAAAGGGTGTTGCCCATGGGACAAAATAAATACACCCTTAAGGGTGTAAATTTTTTTACTGTGTAAAGTCATGAGCAGCCTCGAGGTGTCGACAGGCGCCCACAACAACACAGGACCTCACTGAATTTTTTTCTTTGTTTGCATTTTATGCGCACAGCAGAACAGCAAAGCTGAGGACGTGGTTGCGCATACTGCACTCGCCCATATACTCTTGACCATTTCGCCGAAGTGGTCTGTTGTATAGCGCTGTTTACTTAATGATTACATAAGGATATGTTGAAGTAAACAGCGTAGCAGACGGCGCTCGCAGTTCAGTGCCCTGCGTGCGCTTGCGCATCGTCGGCAGATCTCGCTTATCTGTCGAGGATATCGGACGCTACCATATCCCGCGCTCAGCGCTCGAGCGATACTGATAAAAATTGCAGTGGTGTACACCTTTTGCAAAATTATCGCTGTCTTTCGCAAATATAAGCGGCAAAATAGCAGTTCAAGAAGCACTATAGACAAGCATAGCGTAGTTCCTAATTTTTTCGGGGAGAATTGGCTACGCTTTGTATGATTTCGAGACTGGTCAGCCATGGCTGTTGACCACTTAAAAAAAATGTTGCAGTGGCTTAGCTCGGCTATGCCAGGATATACGTAGCGTTAGCAAAGCTTCAGCTGATTATGCTTAGCTTTCCTGATTGTCTAGATTGTCTAGGATTAGCTTGATTATCATGCTTACTGCTGCTCCAATGACACACACACGGTATACGTATTATGTGGCACATGTATATTAATTTTTGCTCAACGTCGTTGCTTCTCTATTGCCACAAAGACGGCTCGGTGATCAGTCAAGTAACACGCTGCCGCCTGTATGGCCCCAACGCAGTATTTGGAATTAGCTGTCTCTGATAGCCAAGATGAATGGTGGTGAATCCCAAATCCTGCTCAAATCCTGCTTCCATGAATCCCAAATCCCAGCTTGGGACGCTAACTGCCAGGCAACTACTTCGGGATCCGATGAGTCAAGCTTCTCCGCTCTTCTGCGCCGTTGAGCAGCATTTGCGCTCTCCTTCTCCATGGCTATAGGCACCGGGCGGCCGTCGTACGGCGCCAGCGGCGCCCCTCCCGAAAAGCGCCCCTAGCGGCGGCAGCGAAAGCACTGGCATGTGAAGCAGACGACGCGGAGAAGGCTCTGCTACTTTCGGCAACGTATTCAAGTAGTAGCGGCGGCGTTTCTTTTTAGACAATCGCAAGCTGTAAGCTGTTTCGTTTGTCGCCCAAGGCAAAGAGAAGCGGCAGCAACAGTGTTTCTTGAACAAAGCACGAAGCGTTCGACTGTCGGACATGTGTTCAGATAACGGGGCCACTCGTCGGGCTCCAGGGAGACTCCCCCGCAGTCGTTTGCGGTCGTGGCAGCATTCAATGGTCGCCAAGTCATCAAGAAAGGATGACACATGTTCTTTTCATGTCTTCACACCCAGGAGCACCGTCGGAACGTCAATCGACTAGGCTTCTTTGCGTGGTGCTGTGCTTTTATGCGTTTGCTTTCGTTTGGAGGCGGACCAGAGGCACGATGCCTCCTCCCTTTCGGGACTGCAAATGAGACCGGCCCGCTTGGCGAAAGTGTTGTAAAATAAACATCTTTGTATTTTAACTGCCAAACTCGCTGCTCCTCACTGTTGGGCTCCTGGCGGGAAGGCGAGTACTGACAGCGCACGTGCACTAATGGCGATGCCAGTTACCTTGCGTTGCGGCTTTCAAGGCTTGACCAGCCGGCGTACGCGTTTTCATGCGTTTGCTCTAGAGAAGGGTCACCGCTTGCACGAAGCTGGCCACGTGCTTGACATCAAGGAATATAAAAGCGACAACGACTGCAAACTGCTTCGCAAGTGCACCCCGCAGACGAAGTTCAATGCGATAAGCTACGATGTGGAGCTAGATCTAGGTATCCCCATTCCTATTTATATTTTGAACGCAAAGCATTTCTTATCTCTATCTATAAATGCCTCTATTTCTCTATCTAGCCGCCTACGTCTGTGCGCTCTCGTGGTCGCCTCCTTAAGTTGACATTAACCAAAATCATAGGTGGGTACGAAAATAAGACGAACATGGCTGTCTGGTTGTGATATGGTGGTATGAGTAGCGCGAAAATCTTTCCAGTCACGTGCGGCACATACCGGGCGTATACCACGGGCCGCGGGATGCTGGTATGAGGCACAGGTGATTCACAGTGGATCGACTCAGGAACGGCGAGGACAGACATTGATAATTTAAGCGGGTGCATGTCCAAAAAATCCGGCATCAGCCACGTGAACCCGACGCATGCAAAGAATAGAAATCCGGATTCCAGCAGGAGTCGAAACCAGGTACTCTGAGCGGATATCAAATATTCTACCACAGAGCCAAGCCATGACTTTTGAAAAGATCCTATGCGAAAGAAAAATGTCGATGCAAACAACGTCAATTGTGGTTGCAGTGCTGGCTATCTAATTTCATGACAAGGTAATAAACATTACTCATGTACTCATATGAAACAGACGTTACGTCGGCTTAACGCCAATCTTGGTTTTATTAAGACTGTTGGGCGAGTTGGTTAACATCAAAGGGGTAGATAGTAGCGCAAACTTAGAAAATAGACACGAGAAAAGAAGTAGGAGGGAGCAGAAAGGTCGGACGCTCCCTCGTACTTGTTTTCTCGTGTCTATGTACCCCTTTGATTTCAATGTTGGCTCCGCTTTTATAACCGTCAGATAAACATTACATATGTGCTCCTATGAATCTGCAAGCTATATTCAAGCGTTGCTCGACCCGGAACAATACTCTGATCAACGCTACGCGTATGATATTCACAGCATCGGCACGAAATGTGAATCGCAACGTAGCGTGCGCTTCGTTTCAATAACACTGACGTCTGTTCTCTAACATGAACGCTAACATTACGTCAGACCACAAGTTAGCCTTTAAACGTCAGTGTAGTCGGCATGCTTATTAAGCACACTATGTGCACACAACTCCATCTACAAAAACACGTCGATCCACCTCGTTACGCGTGACTTAAAGCTAAAAAAAAAAAAAAATGCAGCATAGACTCGCTGATTCGCATAAAATCGGTTTCCACAATACGCGGGATCTGCCGAATTTTTCCTAATACTTTGTTATTCTGTCTATACGTTAACATTGTCCCCTAACATTAAAAAAATAGAGCGTACGTCTCCCATTCCCTTCTCGTCTTTACTGGATGCTTCGCCGATTGCACTTGTTCCTCAGTTGTAGTTTTGCACGCCCCCCGTTCCTGTTATGTTTTCCATTTATTTTCGATCCTTCGCCGACCCTTAAGATATTGTAATCTTCAGTCTTCGCGCACACGTAGATTTCGGCAGCGCACGACAAAAGCGACGAGAGCACAATGAAGAGAAACGAACGTTCAGCCCCCGCGCCCCCCGCAGTACCTGCAGCAAGCGCCTGCGCCCTTTTCGGCACTCCCATTCCATTAGTTCCCCGTCGCCACCGAAAGAGGCGCGACCAGTCCCCGCGCCCGGTGCCTATACCACACTGGCAAACGCCAGTCAGAAGCGCCGCGGCTCCAGCGCAGTGTCAGACGGTGACTGCACAGCGAAGGCAGCGCGCGCGCGCCGGCGCCACTGCGTCTACCACGGCTACGACGTCACTCCTCTGGAATGCGCAGACCGGCAGCGGTGAGTCGCGCGCGGCGGAGTGCGCGGGAGGTGCCGGCTCCGGTGCGCCAGCTGTGTGACATCACTGATCCTCGCGCATGCGCAGCACGGCTCTTGACGAGCCGCGCGAAACAGGCTTGGCTAGGCCAGTGTAGCTAACGCTACAAAAGTCTTTCTTAGCAGTGAGAAAAGGTTACTTCATACACAAAGCGCCGAAAACCGTTTTTAGGGGCGAAGCTCCTTAGGGTGTGGGTCTGTACCTCCTCGGTAGTTGTCGTATAGTAGTAGTAGGTAGGTAGGTAGGTAGGTAGGTAGGTAGGTAGGTAGGTAGGTAGGTAGGTAGCCACGTGTAGTGGAATGTACCCACTCCACGTGATAAAGATGACGATGACGCAGTATAGTGGAATGAACCCTCTACACGTGATAACGATAAAGAATAAGCGCGTTCCAGCATAGTGGAATGTACCCACTACACGTGATAAAATGACGATGACGCAGTATAGTGGAATGTGCCCACTACACGTGATAGCGATGAAGTATAAGCGCGTTCCAGTATAGTGGATTGTACCCACTACACGTGATAACGATGACGATGACGCTGATGACCATGAAGTATAAGCGCGTTCTAGACCACACATTCTCTTTCTGCCACGGATGAAAACGATCGAGCTTCGCCCACTCATCATCATTCACTTCGTGGATATGGCGTGATTTTTTTTTTCATAAAGCTGCAATGCTCGAGGTTTGCGGTATGTCGTAGATAGAAAATTATCATCGTGAGCCGGCATGCGCTCAATCGCCGCCGAAGCATTCCGTAACGGTCGTTAACAAGAGAAGCTGAAACGTATCCACCAGCTGTGTTGCGACCAAGTCTTGCGCGACTTTATTTTATTTTATTTTTTTTTTCACGCGAGGCCTTCATATCTTCTACCACATATCACAACAAAGATGCCGCCGCCTCCTTTTCATGCAGTGATAGAGGGCGGCTATCAAGCCGCCCGCTGTGCGTCAGCCGGGAGGGTACCTCGTGGACTTGGGCTGGCATTGAAGCTGGGGGTCCTGGCGATGATTCCCTTAGGGGAGGCAACACGGCGTCGTCACGGTCCATGTGTGCTGGCTTGATGCGGTCCAACGACACAACCTCCTCACGGCCGCTTCTCTTGATTGTGAATTGTTTGTTGCCACGGCGGAGGACTTGAAACGGCCCATCATAGGGTGGCTGAAGAGGTCGCCGAACCGCGTCGTGTCGTACAAACACATATGGGCACGATGTGAGCTGTGGGTCGACGTGCACCACACGCGACCCTGGGGGCCGTGGAGGTACCGCGCGCAGTTTGCTCATGACGTTGCGTAGGCGAAGTGCATAGTCGCTGCAAGCTATGGATGCCTCCTCTGAGCCGCGCGCAAAGAGCTCTCCCGGCAGCCTGAGTGTCGTGCCGTAGAGCAGCTCAGCGGCGCTGCAGCCAATGTCCTCTTTCAAGGTGGACCTTATACCCAAAAGAACGAGTGGGAGGGCCTCCACCCAGTTGTCTTCCTCGGTTGCCGTGAGCACAGCCTTCAGCTGGCGGTGAAAGCGCTCCACCATGCCATTGCTCATGGGGTGGTGCGCCGTCGTGCGTATGCGTGAGGTGCCCATGAGCTGACTGATGGCAGTGAAAAGGGCTGATTCGCATTGTCGGCCGCGGTCTGTTGTTATCGTGGAGGGCACCCCGAAACGGGCTACCCAGTGGTACAGGAAAGCACTCGCAACCGTCTCGGCAGTGATGTCCGCGATAGGGATGGCCTCCGCCCAGCGGGTGAACCTGTCGACACAGATCAGCAGGTAAGCCTTTCCGTGGCAGGGTGGCAGTGGGCCGACGATGTCCAGGTGGACATGATCAAAGCGAGAATCCGGAGTGGGGAGTGTTCCCAGTGCTGTCGAGGTATGGCGTTGTATCTTAGAGCGCTGGCAAGCTACACATTCACGTGCCCAGCGTCGGACGTCCCGATTTACGGCCGGCCAGACAAATCTTGCCGTCACAAGTCTTTGGGTGGCTCTAATCCCCGGATGAGACAGTCTGTGCAAGGAATCGAACACATGGCGACGGAGGCTCGCGGGCACGAACGGGCGAGTTCTACTGACGCTTGTGTCACAGCAAACCTTGTCCTCGGATCCGGGAACTGGGATCCACTCAAGATTCAGGGCAGTGGTCGCGGTCAACAGGTGTTTCAGTTCGTCATCTTCACGTTGAGCGGCTGCCAAAGCGGGAAAAATCAACCTGTAGTGTGGGCATGATGGCGTTCACAGGATTCCGTGAGAGGGCGTCCGCTACCTCGTTGTCGCCGCCTTTGACGTGGCGGATATCAGTCGTGAACTCTGATATATAGGACATTTGGCGCCGTTCACGTGCTGTGTGCGTTCCACCGTCGGAGCTTAGCGAGCGCAATGCATAAGTAAGCGGCTTGTGGTCGGTGAGGACGAAAAACTCTACACCTTCCAGGAAATGGCGAAAATGTCGTATGGCAGCGTACACGCGGCCAGCAGTTCTCTCCCGGAAGGTGCTGTAGCGGCGCTCGGTAGGCGTTAACTTCCTCGAAAAGAAGGAAATCGGGCGCCAGATTCCCCCCAACGAGCTGCTGTAATACAGCCCCAACGACTGTATCGGAGGCATCCACCATTACGCTCTGCGGGACACCGGACCTGGGGTATTCAAGCAGTGCGGCGTTTGCCAAAGCGTCCTTGACCTCGCAGAAGACTTCTGTTGCTGCTTGAGACCAGGAGAGGGTGTCTGAGCCATTCCGTGAAGTGGCCAGCAGGTCGTGGAGAGGTTGAAGGATCTGGGCGCAGCGGGGAATGAAACGGCGGTAGAAGTTTACCAAACCCAGAAATTCCCGAAGCTGGCGCTTGGCGGTCGGCTGCGGAAATCCTTGCACGGCTTCAACCTTGTGGGGTTGAGGAAGAACTCCTGAGGCGGAGATGACGTGTCCAAGAAACTAGAGCTCTCGCACACCAAGCTCGCATTTGGCCATGTTCACGACCACGCCATGCTCCACTAAGCGCTGGAAGACGATGCGCAGATGATTCACGTGCTCTTCCGGAGTGCTGCTGGCGACTAGCAAGTCGTCAAGATAGGCGTGGCAGAAGTTGAGGCCGCGTATAGCACCGTCCATGAACCGCTGGAATGTCTGACCCGCGTTTCGGAGTCCGAATGGCATTCGGAGGAATTCGAAAAGTCCGAAAGGCGTTGCGATGGCGGTCTTCGGGACGTCCTCCGGGGCAACGGGAATCTGATGGTATGCCCGCACCAGGTCGATCTTCGAGAAGATAGTGGCACCGTGAAGCCTCGTCGTGACATCGTGTATGTGCGGTATCGGGTATCTGTCTGGAGTCGTTACCTGGTTCAGCGCCTTGTAGTCCCCCGCATGGTCGCCAGTCTTCCCGGCGTTGACTTTGGCACCATGTGGAGGGGAGATGCCCAGGCGCTCGACGAGGGTCTGATGATGCCTAGCTCCATCATGTGTTCAAATTCTTGTCGTGCGACCTTCAACTTCTCTGGAGGCAAACGGCGAGGCCGCGCGTGCACGGGTGGGCCGCTGGTGGCGATGTAGTGGCGTACCTCGTGCTTCGCCGCGGCGCTGGCTGGCGGCTTGCCTCGTCAACTCGGGAAAATCCTGCAGAATGCGAGTAAAACGTTCTGCACCGGACGGCCCGAGTAGAGTGGGGCTCAGCGGAGGGTGTTGTGAGGGATTGCCTTGCACAGTTGCCTGCGACACGGGATCGTGAAGGCGGCGGTTGCGCACGTCGACGAGAAGGCCGAAATGCCGAAGAAAGTCCGCACCCAAGATGGCGAACTTCAGTGCTGCCACGATGAAAATCCACCGGAACGTTCTGTTCAAGCCTAAATCGAGTGGCAGCGAGCGATTTCCGTAGGTGGCGATGGTTCTGTTGTTGACCGCCTGAAGGGGGGACGCACTGGGGACGCGGCGATCGGTGGACCCAACCGGCAACACGCTCACCTCAGCGCCGGTGTCCACGAGGAATCGAAGGCCACTGTCGCGGTCGGTGAGGAAAAACACTGATGGACGACGTTCGGGGGCATCTGGGACACTGGTCGTCCTCAGTGCCGGCTGCTCCCGTTTCCCGCATAGTCGCAAGGAGGAATGCATTTGCGAGCAGTGTTGCCATGCTTCCTGTGATACCAGCAGATTCTCTGTTGCGCTGCTGGGCGCTGGCGCTCCTCGGGAGTGCTGCGGGCCTGCATCGCTGCGACGGTATCGGCGAGGCGGGATATCTGCTCCCGGATGTCATGCAGTGCGGTCGTAGGCGCGCGGCCGGCGATGTCTGGCTGTAGCGCCGCGACGGACGGCGGAGCGACCGCCAGCACCGAGTCCGCGAGCTCGGCGAGTTGAGACAGGCGTTTGTCGGCAGCCGAGGCGAGGACCATGCGCACGTTGACCGGGAGTCGCTGTAGGAACAGCTCGCGAAGCAGTCTGCTGTCGGCATCGGTGGTGGTTGCGCCGGCCGTGTGCAACAGCTGCCTCATGTGGCGCAACAATTGGCTGGGCGTCCGGTCCCCGAGCTCGGTGTCGTGCAGTAGCTGCTGTAGTCGCTGAAGCTCTGACGGCCTGAGGCGGCTGATGAGCAGCTGTTTGAGCGTTTTGTGTACGCGTTCTCTGCAAGGTGGAGCGACCAGCAGATCGCGTATTTCGCTCGCTATTGACGGTGGGAGGCTAGCGACCACGTGGTGGTACTTTGTTAGCTCAGCGGCAATACGACGAGCGGTGAATTGGGACTCCACCTGCAGGAACCATAGCTGCGGGTCCGCTGTCCAAAACGGCGGGAGCCTGATGTCGACGGCGGAGATGGCCGGTGCGTCAGGAGGAGTCTCCATGGCGTCGATCGCTTGAAAAAGGCGGCCGGGTCACCACTGTTGGGACGCGTGTACGCGCGGGAGAAGCAGACACAACCGCGCGGTGTGGATCCCAAACATCAACTGGTTTTATTGGGGTTCTCTGGAGGTTCCGGAGAGCAGCGGAGGGTGGCGCTGCCTGGCGGCTTGGCTTGGCTTGGCTGCCGCCACAAATCCTAGCCGCGGCACAAAGTATCTGCCTAACTTCGAACACCCTCTGCACACCGGTTAGCGAGAACGTGTTGCGACACACAATGCGTTTACGATGGTCACAGTAAATGGCTCAAGCTCTTCCTGCCTACTTTGGACCCACTCTGCACTAAAAAGGTCCTGTCGCGGGCGCCAGAATAACTGTCACTAATCCCGTAAATGGGAAAGGCAACCGCCGGGCAGATTCCAAGGACTGACGTATCGGCCTCCGGAAGCGCACCACGAAGGCTCGGACAATTGAGGGTAGGTCCTTTTAGGGCGCCAGCGAACGCCGGTTGTGGTCCAAAGACGGAGTCAGAGCCAAGAGTTGACAACACAAACAAAGTATATTCTTAGTTAAGGCAGTACAATCATTAGACACATGTACTACATACATGCACACTCGGCCAGTCAGTTCCCCATATAATTCACATGATGTTTAGGACAACGGGAACAATCAAACCAATCACGCTACAAATGCAATCTTTAGAACACTTATGGTCTTGAAATATTCACCAATCCTGTCCAGTCCACAAATTCTTGAAATGTGTCACGAATGTTGCTCTTCGAGGAAAAACCCACGGAATCTCCAGCGCTGGTTGTTGTTGTTCCCTCCGCCTTCGCCCCGTTACATGACTCTTTTGCCTCCTCTTCACTCAGTCCGGAAGTGTATCTGATGTGTGGGTGGGGGCGACGACGTCTGTGGGCGGATGTCGCATAGTTGCGCTAACTATGCGCTAACTAGTTGCGCTAACTAGAACTAGTTAAAGTTAGTTAACTAGTTTAACTAGTCAACTAACTAGTTAAAGTTGCCCTAACTAGAAATATAAAGTGGAGCTGGAATAAATAGGTGTATTGAAGAATGCGTGCAGTTTTGATTGGGTGTGGAAACATGAATTATTAGTGGAGATATTTGTAAGCAAAGACCCAATATCTCTTACTCAATTTCTCTAGCTCAAGCTTCGGTACTGAAACGATGTCGTCACGAATCTCATTGCTCTCA
>JALIZH010021399.1:0-16786 GCA_030522465.1 Rhipicephalus appendiculatus | reverse complement strand
GTTTCTGCAAGTAAGTCTTGCTGTCAAATGGTCACGACGGTTGAGCGCAAATAAAACTCTAAAAGCGACATAATGTTCTGCACCGTGATCCCCGCTCTATTTTGAAACCGTGTTTCCCCATTGTTTTCTATACATTCCTTCACAGCGATGAACAATTCCTTATGTGGGATTGTGTAAAACACATCCTCCACATCGACGGACAAGAAGCACCCCACCAAATCGTTACTACACACACCGTCAATCACTTGAAGCAAATAATTTGTTGCAAAAGGGTCCTCAATGTCCAAACAGCTTAAATGCTTCATCAGGTAGCTGCTCAGGTGCAGCTGCCAGGATCCTTTCTCGCTCACAATTGCTCTAAACGGTTCTCCCCCTCTATGTGTATTTGCCGTGCAAAATTATTACGCTTTCTGCGGTGCAGTACTCTGGCGCACTTCCCGAAGCGGAATAATCGGAAGCAGACGCTAACCAAGATCCGGTAATGATCGGGGATGTTGAGGTTCCAGCCGAGTTTAACAGTATTTTGAAAATGGGACCTAAGTTTTGCCTAGAGCCGCATCTGCCCACGCAGGAACTGCTCGCTATCAACAGAAGAGTGGCCAACAAGACGGAAAAAGAGCAGCACGAGAGGTGCTTTCTGGAGGGCGTAGATAGCCTTTCAGCTTCAACTAGAAGGGAAGCCTACCCAGCGACGTAAGGTTTGAACAGCCCCACTTGTACAGTTCTTCAGGGAAAACAGTCTGCGGTTGCTTCAAGCCGACAACCAAGGGATGTTTGTTGTAATGCCATTGGATAGCTTCGAGTAAAAAGCTGCCTCGGCCATGCCCAAGAACTTTGCTCAGGTGAAAGCAAGTCTAACCAGAACAAAGACGGAAGCCGTGGCTAGATGCAGCCAGCTTGAGCTGAAGAGACTGGCAAAGTCCATTTCAGGAAGCAAAGGTAATTGTTTGTCCATATAGACATCGGACTCTGCCCAGGCGGCGCTGCGAAAAACGCCGCCACCAGCGCTCTCATCACCGCCCTCGCCATAACTGGGTAGTGCAAAGAGAGCCGTCCGCAAGCGAATGCGCATAGGCCAATATAGAACTCCCCTCTTTCGTTGGCGTTGAGGCGTGGTTTCCTGAAATCAAGTACCTGGGAAAGCTTCTTCCGCCAATCCACCCTCGCTCCCCAGTTAAGTAGGAAGCTCATGAAAGTGAACTGCGGCTACAATGCAAAATATGTTTGTTATTTCGGCGTGCTGCAACTCGCAAGCGCAAGCGAGCATCGCATGACATCGAGTTCGAGGCACTCCGGCTTGCGTTCTGTAACGTCTACATGCGTTAAATTTGGGCATATACATAATGTCAAAGCGATGAAGTACGTACACGACCAATCAGGCACGAATGGCCCCGGCGATTTTCGCCTTTGCAGTTCCATTGTCCATCAATCTCTCGCTTCCTGTGCGTTCAACTGTTTTATTACGCATCCTCGAATGTACTGTTGACGGTTGTCTTCCGTTTGTATATACTGCAAATGGGGATACGTGCGTGTCCACTTTCTCGGTGTACAACGAAAGGCAAAACCGTGACCTCCGAGATAGTTCCGGCAATCGCGGAGACCACGGGCAAGAAAAACCTGACGGTGGTCACGACCAACGTTTTGCGATTTACTTGTATGACGCACGTGTTAGCATTTGCGAGTTAAGGCCGGAACTTTGAACCTTCAATGCATGCGTACGTGCGCGATGCTGTGTGATGACGACCAGTTAAGATTATGGGTGGTCGCGGAGTGCGCGATGTTTATCGCGCGCTTCACCAGTCTGCATTTAACTGCTGCACGGCGCGTACCGCGGTCTGAGGCTCTGCTGAGCTTCATAGTCAGGGTTACCACGGTTCTACGTCAAGGCTACTCAAAACACTAACATGAGAACCACATTATCACACTTTCTCATGCGACCGGCTGTGGAGAACGCGAGTAATTCGCTTACCCAACACATTTGCAAAGGCCCGTATCCTGAGCTCTCGCCGTTCTGCTTCGTGCAACAGCTACGGAAATCGGTAAAACTGAAGTTCTTTACGTCCGTGGCAATTCACAACGCAACAGTAGCGTCGACTGAGGATTTTCTTCCCAGCGCGCGGAGCTGTTGCGTCTGCTCTTGTTTTCGCCGTCGTTCTGGCGCGCACTTCATGGCGGTTCGGTTGCGCGTCCGACTAGCGGAGAGAAATTCGTAGCTCTTTTTCTGAGTGTTCAATGCGCCAACACACCAAATATTTAGGTTAATCGTTGTTTCCAACTCGCTAGTTACACCTGGTTGCACAGCAAACTGTGCAAGGGAGCCGGACATTGCACTACCCAAAACTGCTCCGACAGGTGGCGCTACGTGTCTGCAAAACTCCAGAGTCTGACGTCTATTGTCACGGGTGAGAATAGCCAAAAGCAGGAATGAAATCTATTCACAAAATGTACACGGAGTCCTTCAGCCAAGATGGCCGAGCAGCAACAACGCGAGCGCTATTTTAATCTTCGTCTTCATCGCCTTGATGGAGCATTCCTTGTTGTTCATCATGGCTTGTAACATATAGCCCCCTGCCACTGGGAGCGCCGTCTCGGCGCTTAAGAAAGAGCACGATCGTGCGCGGAGAAGTACGGCTCAAGACGGGAGACGTGTACAATATCAGTAGTGAGCACAGACGATGACGATGGAGTGTCCAATGGGGCGATCTCATAGGTAACCTCGGTAAGTTGGCGCAAAACCTTGTAAGGCCCAGAATATCGCGAGAGGAACTTCGACGACAGGCCAACGTGACGGCAAGGGGTCCAGAGCAAGACCAACAATCCTGGGCAGTAGGAGACGGTGCGGTGACGGCTGTCGTAGCGATACTTTTGTGACAGCTGCGAGGCAGAAAGGCGATTCCGGGCGATCTGGCGAGCCGTTCGAGCCCGAGTAGTTGCATAGCGGGCGTATTCGGAAGGAGTGTGTGCATATCTGACGGTAGAACAGTGTGAAAAGGGAAAGTGGGATGGCGGCCATACAAGAGATAGAAGGGGGAAAAGCCAGCGGTGTCGTGGCGTGACGAGTTGCAGGCAAACGTCACGTAGCTCAAAGTGGCATCCCAATCACGATGATTCGCGGAGACATGCATGGATAGCACTGTGGTCAGCTTGCGATTGAGGCGCTCAGTCAGTCCATTTGTTTGCGGGTGGTAGGAAGTCGTGAGCTCATGACGTGTTCAACACGAGCGAAGAATGTCGTCAACGACCTCGGAAAGACATGAGCGACCACGGTCGGTCAGCAGTTGACATGGAGCTCCATGGTGGAGAATGACGTCGTGAAGGAGGAAGTCCGCGACGTCAGTAGCACAGCTTGTTGGTAGTGCTCGCGTGGTAGCATATCGTGTCGCGTAGTCAGTAGCCACGACTACCCACTTATTCCCAGCCAGAGACGTTGTGAATGGTCAGATGAGGTCGAGGCCCACCATTGGAATGTCGATCGGCTGAAGTGGGCCAGGCGGCGCGAAGGAAGAATGTTTGTCACGCTGACACGACTCGCAAGATGCAACGTATCGGCGCACAGAGCGGTAAAGGCCTGGCCAGAAGAATCAACGCCGTACGCGGTCAAATGTGCGGGCTGCTCCGAGGTGTCCAGCGGTTGGGGCGTCATGAAGTTGTTCAAGCACAGTGGAATGGAGCGTTTCAGGAACTACCAGGAGAAGCTCTGGGCCTTCGGTGCTCGTGTTTGGCCGGTAGAGTATGCCATCACGGAGTACGAACAAGTGGAGGGAAGGATCCGAGTGGTGAGAAGCTAGACGGCTGATGATAGACCGCAAGTTGGCATCACTGAGTTGTTCACTGCGTATGGTTGCGAAATGAGATACGGCGAAGACACAGGCATCGGAATCATGCGCTGAGAGGTCAGGGAGATCTGCGGGGTGGCGAGATAGACAGTCGGCATCCTGGTGCATTCGGCCAGACTTGTAAGTCACGTCAAAGCTATATTCCTCGAAGCTTCAAAGCCCAACGACCAAGGCGTCCAGTAGGATCTTTGAGGGAGGATAACCAGCACAGGGCATGGTGATCCGTGATTACCGAAAAGGGGCGTCCAAACAAGTATGGTCGGAATTTTCCAACTGCCCATACGAGTGCGAGGCACTCGCGCTCAGTGATGGAAAACTTGCACTCGGATGGGGAAAGGAGGCGACTGGCGTAGGCGATTACACGATTTCGACCTTGTTGCCGCTGGGTGAGAACTGCGCCAATGCCGTGTCCGCTCGCGTCGGTGCGAACTTCAGTAGGCGCTGATGGGTCAAAATGACCCAATATGGGCGGTGAGGTAAGCAACGCAGTAAGTCTTCGAAACGCACTGGTTTGTTGGGGTCCCCCAGAAAACGGCGTATCCTTCTTCAGGAGTTGTGTCAATGGACGGGCGATGTCGGCGAAGTTCTTGACAAAACGGCGAAAGTAAGAACAGAGGCCGACAAAGCTCCGTACATCTTTGGTGGAACGTGGTACGGGAAAATCTTTGACGACTCGAATTTTGTCAGGGTCGGGTTGCGCGCCTTGAGCACTGACAAGGTGGCCTAGCACAGTGATCGTTCGGCGACCGAAACGGCATTTGGAGGAGTTGAGCTGTAGTCCTGCTTTTCTGAAAACTTCAAGAAGAGCCGACAGACGGCTAAGGTGGGTTTCGAAAGTCGGCGAGAATACGATGACATCATCGAGATAACAGAGACACGTTGAACATTTGTAACCACGTAGCAGGGAGTCCATCATTCTCTCAAACGTAGCGGGAGCGTTGCATAAGGCAAAGGGCATTACTTTAAACTGGAAAAGTCCGTGCGGTGTAACAAATGGGGTCTTTTCACGGTCTAGGTAGTGGACAGAAATCTGCCAGTATCCCGACCTCAGGTCGATAGAGGAGAAGTAGGCAGACCCATGTAGGCAGTCAAGGGTATCATCAATCCGTGGCAGTGGGTAGACGTCCTTGCGCGTGACCTTGTTTAAATGACGGTAGTCGACGCAGAATCGCCAGCTGCCATCTTTCTTTTTTACTAGGACGACTGGTGAGGCCCATGGACTGCAGGATGGTTTAATGACGTCTTTCGTCCGCATTTTGTCGACTTCACACTGGATGACCTGTCACTCTGCATGGGACACGCAATAAGGACGTCGTCGAATTGGGCTGGTGTCTCCAGTGTTGATCTTCTGAGTGACAACTGACGTATGACCTAAAGGGCGGTCGTCTAAGTCGAAGCTGTCCCGGAAGGATTCCAAGATACATCCTCGAAGCAGCGCTAAAAGACAGAGACTAAGAAAGGGCGAACACACAAGACGAGCGCTGTTCATTGATCCTATCTTATCCTATTCCAAGATACGCCGGATATCGGCTGCCTGCGCTGGGACGAGGTCTGGTGCGATCATCTTCTCTATGTCGGCAGCGGTGGGGGCTGTGTGAATAGGATGCAGCAGTGGGCGAAGGAGCGTCTGCAATGAATGCAGAAACAATGTTCATTGATGGAAGAGACGTTGGCTAGAGTCATGCCATCTGGAATAACTTGCGCGCACCAGTTGAAGTTCAGTATCGGTAGCGACGCCAGACTATTTGTAACCGTCAAAGTGTATGAGGAACGGCAACATTTCTAGCCAATAAAACGTCAACAATCGGTGCCAACATATAATCGCCGTCGGGTATAGGAGAAAAAGACCTCAAGGTCACATACGTAACGGCTTGAGGCGCTAGGCGGACGTATTCCACAGAACCCAAACGTGGTTGAGGTGTGGCTGGAGCGTCATAGCAACAGGGTAGATCTAGCTGAAGTAAGCGGGTTCCACAGTCAATCAGGGCAGAGTGCGCTAAAAGAAAGTCCATGCCGAGGATGAGTTCATGGAAGCACCTCTCGAGCACGGCAAATAGTACAGTTGTGGAGCGGTCAGCAACACTAATGCGTGCGGAGCATATCCCAAGTACAGGAAACGTTCCACCGTCGGCGACCTGGATGAGCGGCACCGTGGGCGGTGTTAAAACCTTCTGAAGGCGGTGACGAGGCACCGATTTCATAACCGATGTGTGGGCCCCTGTGTCCAAAAGGGCAAGAACAAGTGCGTCGTCCACTTTAACGTCAGTAAGGTTGCGTCGTGTCGGCAATGTGGTCAGAGGATTTGGCGGGCAAGTCGTCGATGCAGCATCACCTCTGGGAGCTGCATCGTATAGTTTTCCCGCGCCAGGGGTGCATTCGGCGAAGGAACACGGCGAAATTGGGGCGACCGTGATGAAGGGCGACGACACAGCGGTGAGCGGGACTGGTGGACGTGAGGGGATGCTGACCGACGATATGGCGTCGAAGAAACGTCACCACCGGTTGATTGAGGTGACTCACGGTGAGGTTCAAATTGACCATCATCTGCCTCTGTGCGACGGTTGTACCCGTAGGAAGGTTGACGCCAATACCACCTGCTGTTGCAATAGCGGGCAACGTGACCAATACGACGACAGTTGAAGCAAATGGACAAGCCATCAGCAGTTCTCCACTCGGCGGGATTGCGAGGGCGCACTGGGAGCCTCTGTCCTTGGGCGTAGGAAACTGGCGGACGACAGTCAATTGGTCGGGAGGGAGCTGCGGCGCACACGGAGTCCAGACCAACGTTTGAAAGCTCTTGGCGAACGATGGCTTGTCCTAGAGGTACCATTTGGGAGCTGGAATCACAGGCACCAGAGCACGTGGGACCAGGAGACAAAGCTTCGAGTTCTCGTCGGATTATCTTCGTGACGCGTTCTGCAGTCAGCCGTGCATGTGGTGCAGGTGCGTCTTCGCAAGAGCATGTCGCGGCTGTGTTAGGAAGTCGAGCGAACTGATGGGCAATACGTCGACTTTTGGCGGCCTCAAAACGCTGGCACTCCCGGATGATGGCATCCACTGTGTTACAGTCCTTACAGATTAGGAGATTGAATGCATCGTCGGCTATGCCTTTTAATATGTGCTCTACCTTATCGGACTCATCCATGCCGTCGTCTGCCTTGCGGCAAAGGGCGAGCATGGCTTGTATGTAAGACAGGTACGACTCCAGCGATGTTTGAGCACGAGATGCCAGCTCATTCTTGGCCGCTGTCTTCCGGCCAGTCGACTTGCCGAACAGTGCACGCATCTTTTCTTTGCACGCTTCCCAGCTGCCAATTTCTGCTTCGTCATTCTCAAACCACACCTTCGCTGTTCCTTTCAGGTAGAAAAGAATGTTCGCCAGCGTGAGCGTGTCGTCCCAGCGATAATTCTTACTTCTCCGTTCGTACATCGGCAACCATTCTTCGATGTCGACATTGTCGGTCCCACAGAACGTGCCAGGGTCTTTCAGCTGAGGAAGAACAACTGTTGTCGTTGTGGTTGCCGCTGCGGGAGCCGAACCCTCTTCTGCCATCGTGGAAGAAACCAAGTGTCGGCCGCTGCGGAGCTCCGTTATACCGTCTTGATACCCCGCACCTCCACCAAAATGTCATGGGTGAGAATAGCGAAAAGCAGGAAAGAAATCTATTCACAAAATGTACACGGAGTCCTTCAGCCAAGATGGCCGAGCAGCAACAACAACGCGAGCGCTATTTTAATCTTCGTCTTCATCGCCTTGATGGAGCATCCCTTGTTGTTCATCATGGCTTGTAACAATATTTTTCACGGCAAAGACACATAGAGGGAGTACCGTTTAGAGCAATTGTGAGCGAGAAAGGATCCTGGCAGCTGCACCTGAGCAGGTACCTGATGAAGCATTTAAGTAGTTAGGACATTGAGGACCCTTTTGCAACAAATAATTCTGTTCAAGTGATTGACCGTGTGTGTAGTAACGATTTGGTGGGGTACTTCTTTTCCGTCGATGTGGAGGATGTGTTTTACACGATCCCACATAAGGAATTGTTCATCGCTGTGAAGGAATGCATATAAAACAATGGGGAAACACGGTTTCAAAATAGAGCGGGGATCATGGTACAGTACTTTTTGTCGCTTTTAGAGTTTATTTGCGCTCAACCGTCGTGACCTCTGACAGCAAGACTTACTTGCAGAAACGTGGGATTTGCATTCGTTCGTGTGTGGCACCGGTCCTATGCAATATCTTTTTGTCGGCTGTTGACAGACGTTTGAACCGTGCTTTCAATGATGACAAGGTGCTTGCCGTCTGCAGATATGTTGACAATTTTTAGTGGTTCTTAGGAAGCAGGAGGGTATTAGGGCAAATGGTGGTGGTCTTAGTGCTTTTAGCGACACTTTGCATGAGATTTTAGAAACAATCAATCAGTTGGGACAGGGGTTGTCGTTCACGCATGAGACTCCCACTGGAGGGCAGTTGCAGTTTTTAGATGTGAGGTATACGCTATCACATTCGAATGTATGTTGGGCTTATAACCCACGCTCCTGCAAACCGTTGCTGCCGTTTGATTCGGCTCAGTCAAAGACGGTGACACGTGCAATCGCTTCGATGTGTCTGGAATCCGCCCTCCAAAATTGGTGCGTCCAGGCAGTTCGCAGCAGTTTTTATAAGCAATTGCAGCGGCTGAGTCGGCAGGATATTCAGACGATATTCTGGTGGCTACCGCGAAGTCGTTGCTGCAGAAGGTTAAGTGCCAGGCCAGAAAAAAAAGACCCACACAGAAGCGATAAGAGGCCTGAGGTGATCCCCTACATCCACAAAGTAGAGCACTACCTCAAAAAAGTGGCGACTAGATATAATGTGCCGATCGTCTTTTTCAGCGCCGCGCAAGCTGTCCAAGCTGTGTGCGTATATCGCTAGCGACGGAAATAAGAAGACAAACTGCGACATCAAGCATGCTAGGCGTTACGTGGATTGTGCGGTGGGGGGTCGTATATGAGTTGCCATTAAGCTGTGGCAAATATATCGGCCAAACGGGCAGGTTTGTAAACCAGCGGGCCCGTGAGCATGAGTTGACGCTCTCAAATGATAAGAGCGCACATCTAAATAAAATCAGGTGGTATTGAGCGCCCGTCCCGTCTACTTCTCTTCTTTGTCCAGTCTTTCGCGCTCTAATTTTGATTTGTGACAATGCACCAACTCGCCCAGCAACGTATTTTATTAAGTTGGCTTCTGCTTTAGATAACGACCGGCTAGCATAAGCAATAACCCTTTCCTGTCCGTCATTGCTCTGCACAAGGATGGCTCCCAACGATACGCTGCTTGCGTCGGTGTCGATTTTCATATTGGAGTTTCCATGTCGGGAATGAACTCAGCTGTTCGAGTTTGCGTGCTCAAGCCTCCCAGATGATCCTTAAATAATCTGGAATGCTCCCCGATATTCTGGCGCGGTTCGCGCAAGACAGTGTCTGCACGCGCAATGGGTCGATAACATGAAACATTGAAATAAGTCTGCGAGGCTATACGAAGCGAAGGAAGCGCATATGCAGAAGGCGACTGCTGCGCGAGTTTGTTAGTCAGCCATCTCGACTCTTTTGACTTCCCTATAAAGACGTACTGCGACCACACTGGTGCTCATTATGAGTTGCAACACGACGAGCATTGTTGAAGCGGCCCCAAGCCTATAGTGAAACACCGGCGGTCGTGTAATTTACTTGAGGAATACCAATTGGTCGAAACAATCTTTACGTGACTGATTATTCTTGATGCCGGCGCCACCGCGCAGTTTTGGCACCGGTTTGACCACAGGCAATATGTTGTAAGTCATATACGGCGCGACTATACATCCTTTGTAAATACAGCCTGTTCAACAATTACAACATATTAAGCTTCGTGAACGTGAAATAATATTGATGTGTATATCTCAATGGGTCCAACAAGGTGTTAATGCATTTATTACTGGAGAGTAATGCGAAGCGTCTGGTCCTAATATCCTTGTTTTGATCTGCTGCCGAGGTGCGGGATGTGCACGGTGTGAGTCGGCTGCCGAGACCGATCGGCGAACAGGGACAGACAGGTGCGCACCACCTGTCTTGTGTCCTGTATCGTCCTATCGTCCTCGTCTCGTCATCTGCAGCGCAACAAAGAAATCATGAACAGAGAGGCCAGCCTGAGACTGATCCTGCTTTACTAAATTATAGGCAAGGGTAGCTATGCTGCAGATCGAAAAATAGGTGCGAATGTGCGAACCAGTGGTATCTTTTGTAACACTGGCATATTGTGACGTTTCTACTGGATCCTGTCTTCCCGTTTGGCGTTGTTTCCCGTTTCTTTCAATATGTACCAACCACCCCAATAAGAACCATATTGGTGACCTTTGCCCCCCGTGTGCCTACACTGCAATCGAACGTTTTTGTGCATTGCGGCGTTTTCAGAGAAAGGAGGCACATTGGAATGAGTTCTGCGCAGGCGCCGATCTCAAGCACAACGAAGGACATGCTAGAGGGTTAGGAGGGTGTGCGAGCCATTTTAAATGCGAAGCATTTCTTTGCGTACTGTAAGCACTTTTGCGTTTCTAAATACGTATCTATCTATCTATCTATCTATCTATCTATCTATCTATCTATCTATCTATCTATCTATCTATCTATCTATCTATCTATCTATCTATCCGCTTACGCCTAGGTGTTCTCGTGATCGCCTCCCTAACTTGGTGTTGACCAAAATTTATACGGGAGGTTAAGAGGTACTGACGAATATGTCTGGCTGGTAATGCCATGAAAACATGAAAATCCTGTCGCATACGTCGTCAAACCCTTTCCTGCCGACACGTGTGGCACATGCCCGTATAGCACATACCACAGGCCGCGGTGGTATACGGTGGTAACTCACAAAAATCCAATTGTAACAAGAAAAAGACACAATCAAATGGATGGAAGGATGGAACAGACAATTAGGCCAGGGAAAGCATGTGAATTCCTGTGCTTGACCGTAGTGTAGTAATTTTGGCACAAATTGGAATAAATGGAAGTGAATAAAAATCAACTTTTCAGTCGATCCAATCTGAACCCACAACACTTGAGTTTGACATACGAGGGAAGGTATTTCCCCAGCCATTTCGTAGGGTATTTCAGTGCATATTCGCAATGACCACGAACTATAGACCAGAGCACGCCTATCTCGCACCCAGGCGCCTAGGCTCTCGGCGGCATACTCTCGCACCCATACGCCATGTTTGTTTTGAACTGCCAAGGCGTGTATCTGATGCATGGCAAGTGGCGTGTCTGGGACCTTAAAATACGAGAAAGCGCCCATTCACGCCGCTCCCGCTTACAAGAAGTCGTCTGGGCACCACTGCGCCGTCTTTGGATGCGAAAACAATCAGCGCAAGAGGAAGATATCACTCAGCACTGTCTGTGAAGATGACAACACAATATGGGAATCGTGCCGGTGTAGTGTTTTCAGATTGCACAGATTTCCATCCGCAACGAAAAACGCCGAGCTCCGCCGCCAGTGTACAATTGCAATCAACAGGAGAAACTACGAGCCCAGTAAAAGTGTACGAGTAAGTACACTTACTGCGTGTATTCAAGCGTGTATGAAGCTAGTTATTTCGCTTTACAGCAGTAATTAGCGTGCAGTATGCCTGTAGTATGCGGCACCAAAACATCGCCGTACTCCTTCGCAGGCCGCATGCCAATAATAGGAGATATTACGACTCACGCGTGCACGCAAACTGCGCACGTTTAGTACAAATGTAACGGCGTACTATCACGATGCAAAGAAACGTGAACAGCGGGAAGCGTGGCTTTCGACTCAGTCGAACTGCGACATGCTTTGACTGTCGCTAGGCCAATCTATGATTGACCTAGCGTAACCGTAGTACTATAAAGTCTTGCTCTGACTGACACTTTCGCACCGCGTGCGTGTTCCGAGTGCCGGGAATGACTGCCAAATGAAAAACACATGCGGCGCATGAGAGGAAGCCGGAGCGGGATTCTAGCGCTACGGTGACGCCGGCTGTCGCATGTCTCAGTTCGACTGAGTCGAAAGCCACGCTTTCCGCTGTTCACGTTTCTTTGCATCACGATAGTACGTACCTGATAAAGTTGCTTCCGCAGTCTGCAATGCACGTGCTGTAGACATTCCGGACTGTCGAGGAAGGTCTTCTCGACGTTTCACAAGAAAACAGCATACATTTTCAGGAGAAGCAAAGCGCCGGAACATGCTTACAGCCGGACTCGGTTTGCGAAGTTTCGCGTTTGAATTGCGAAGCGTCTGCTAGCCTGGCAGTTCACGGTGTTGCTTCGCCGCGCTTGCGGCAGATGGCGCGACGTGCTGCCGAGGTATGGCGGCACACAGTGAACTCGCTGTGTTCTGGTGTATAGGTGGCGCATTCTACGATTCAAGATGGCGCCCGGAGGAGGGTCAACCCGTTTGTTAGCATAGGAGCAGATTAGACGTGCGGATGGACGGCCCGTGCCACTTTCAACGCAGGAAGTCATCAGCTGCACTGAAATGGATATGAGACCGAAATACTTTCCCGAACCATGGAAGCTCGCCACCCATAGGCGTGCGCACGAGGGGGGGCAGAGGGGGCGGCCGCCCCACTAGTCACCTAAAAACCTATGAGGGGGGGCGCAAAGTCTGCCCCATACATTGACTTAATAGGGAAGGGGGGGCACAGCGACGAACCTTCGCCCCCCCCCCCCCCCTGAACGGTAACCCTGCGCACGCCTATGTCGCCACCTCATTATTTGCCGCGGAGTGAAGGGTTTTATTAAATGCGAAGCATTTCTTGGTGCACTGTAAGCACTTTCGCGTTTCTATCTATCTATCTATCAATCTATCTATCTATCTAACTATCTATCCGCCTACGTCTGGGTGCCCTCGTGATCGCCTCCTTAACTTAGGGTAGACCAAAATTTGTATGGGAGGGTAAGAGGTATTCACAAATATGTCTGGCAGGTCATTACAGAAATAACGTGAAAATCATCTCACGTACGTCGTCGAACCCTTTCCTGCACACACGTGTGGCACATATGCGTATGCCATGGGCCGCGGTAAGCGGGTATGCGCCACAGGTGTTCGACAATTTATATTGTTGCTTGAAGGCGCACAGGGAAACCAGGCGTATTTACAATGCATTTACACAGCGCCCAAGCATAGGCGGAAGAGAAGAGCGTGCTCACAACACACAATCACGTCGTCTTCCTTGGCGCCTCTGGCTGCTTCAGTGTGACATGGTCTTATAACATAACCCGCGGGTGCTGAAGCGCCGTCTCGGTGCTTTCTATGATGTTGCAGAGTGGTAAAGCTTAAGGCGGGATACGTGAACAATGTCTGTAGACAGTGAAGCGGAGGCAGATGAAGATTCGAGCAGGGCTATCTCGTAGATGACGTCTGTCACCTGGCGCAATACTCGGTAGGGTCCCGAGTATCGAGAAAGCAGTTTTTCAGAAAGTCCAACTCGCCGAGTCGGAGTCCACATTAGCAGAAGGGAACCCAGAGTAAAGGCAACGTGGCGGTGGTGTGCGTCGTAACGCTGCCTCTGGTGGTTTTGCGATGTTAAAAGGCGCTGACGAGCGACTTCTCGTGCTTTGCGAGGTCTAGTAATAGCATCACGGGCGTATTCAGACGGCGAATCGAGGGCTGCCGGAAAGACGGTGTCGAAAGGTAATGTTGGATCACGGCCAAACAAGTGATAGAAAGATGAACGACCAGCTGTATCGTGGCGTGAGGAATTATAGGCAAATGTAACAAAGGGCAATGTAATGTCCCAGTCTTGGTGGTCGGAGGAGACATACATAGAAAGCATATCAGTTAAAGTCTGGTTGAATCGTTCCGTCAGTCCATTAGTTTGCGGGTGGTAGGCCGTCTAAAATTTATGTTTCGTCTCGCAGGAGCGAAGCAAGTCATCGATAACTCGGGAAAGAAAATATCGCCCACGATCTGCGAGGAGTTGGCGTGGGGCGCCATCATGGAGAATGTCGGCGTGCAGGAGAAAATCGGCAACGTCCGTGGCACAGCTCGTTGGTAGAGCCCGTGTAATGGCGTACCGGGTGGTGTGATCCGTGGCGACAGCTATCCACTTGTTCCCAGCAGTAGACGCCGGAAAAGGGCCCAGGAGATCAAGACTAAGGCGGAAGAATGGAACATCAAGTGGCTGGAGGAGTCCGGTAGGACTCATAGAAGGTTTTTTCCGGCGTTGACACTGGTCGCATGTGGCGACATAGCGGCGGATGGAGCGATAAAGACTGGGCCAGTAAAATCGACGCTGTACACGGTCATATGTCCGAGAGAGCCCAAGGTGACCGGCAGCGGGGCGTCATGGAGCTGGCCGATAACGCTCACACGTAGGTGGGAAGGTATCACGAGGAGCAGTTCGCGTCCATTTGCGTTGACGTTGTAACGATACAACGTGCCGTCCTTAAGCACGAACAATCGAGTAGACGGATCGGGCGTCGTAGAATGCAGCTTCTCAATAATGTCACGTAAGACGGGATCTCGGCGCTGTTCGTCTCGGATGTTGCTTAAAGCGGAGAGAGAGAGCACACGTGGTGGTGCTTCATCTAAAGCCTCAGGTGGGTTCCACTGGATTCCGGGACAAGCAGTCAGCGTCATGGTGTAAGCGGCCAGATTTGTAAGACACCGAGTAGTTATATTCTTGGAGCCGCCGGAGGGCCCATCGGCCAAGACGCCCAGTGGGGTCCTTCAAAGACGAGAGCAAGCAGAGGGCGTGGTGATCGGTTGTGACGGTGAAATGTCGACCGTGTAGATAGGGCCGAAATTTTTCTACCACCAAATCGAGAGCAAGGCATTCCCTTTCGATGACTGAGTAGTTCCGTTCGGCTGCGGATAGGAGACGGCTGGCATAGGCGATGACACGGGCGCACCCCGTTTGATGCTGGATAAAACTGCACCGATTCCGTGGGCGCTGTAGGGGCGGCAACATCGAAATGGGCCAGAATAGGTGTTGTTGTTAGCAACGTGATGAGTGCCGAGAACGCCGTAGCCTGCGGACCACCCCAGGAGAATGGGACATCTTTCCTGAGTAAATCTGTGAGAGGACGGGCGACTTCAGCAAAATTCTTCACAAAACGTCGAAAGTACGAGGAGAGACCGAGAAAGCTGCGGACTTCCTTAGTGCAGGTCGGTACGGGGAAGTTCCGCACAGCTCGAACTTTATCGGGATCAGGGCGTACACCAGAGGCGGCGACAAGATGGCCCAACATGGTTAATTACTGGCGTCCGAAGTGGCACTTTGACGAGTTCACTTGGAGACCGGCATTGCGAAAAACAGAAAGGATGGAGGAAAAGCGGTCGAGGTGCGTTTCAAAGGTCGTGGAAAAGACGATAACGTCGTCAAGGTAACACATACAAATTGACCATTTGAACCCGCGCAAGAGAGTGTCCATCATCCGCTCAAAGGTGGCCGGGGCGTTGCATAACCCGAAGGGCATGACCTTAAACTGGTAAAGACCATCTGGGGTCACAAAAACGGTCTTTTCGCGGTCCATGTCGTCGACAGCAGTTTGCCAGTACCCTGATCGAAGGTCAATGGAGGAAAAATACTTAGCGCCGTGAAGGCAATCCAGGGCGTCGTCTATGCGCGTTAGCGGGTAGACGTCTTTTTTAGTGATCTTGTTCAGATGTCGGTAGTCAACACCGAACTTTTGTCCTTCTTGACAAGAACTACAGAGGAAGCCAATGCACTACAAGATGGCTCAATTATGTCGTTGGCGAGCATCTTGTCAACTTCTGTTTGAATTATGTGACGCTCAGCTGCAGATACGCGGTATGGTCGTCGATGTACAGGAGAGGAATCGCCTGTGTTAATGCGGTGCTTTAAAGCACTGGTTTGACCTAGCGGACGGTCACAAAAGTCAAATACGTCCCAGTATGAATCGAGGACGCGAAGGAGCGCGTCAGCTTGATGCGGCAGTAGGTCTGGCGCCATCATTTTTTTCACATCAGGAGACGGGCTTGCTAGCAAAGACCGGCCATGTGTGTAGCTGGAGTCACCAACATCATGGGGAGACAGAGCTGAGATGACGCACTCGTCAGATGGTGTCAACAGGGCGAGGGCAATTCCACGCGGGAGCACTTGTGGACACAGAGCAAAGTTCAGCACAGAAATGCAGGCGCGGTTTGCACGTAACTGAATCACAGTTTGCGGGAAAGTAACACTGTGAGTCAAGAGAACCGATGTGATGGGCGCGAGCACATAGTCGCCATGAGGTACAGGCGGCGAGGGTGTTACGGCAATGCAGGTCAGTGTTTGCGGTGACAAATGGACATGTTCAGCAGAGCACAGACGTCCTTGCGGTGGACTGGGCGGATCAGTAGGGCACGGCAGCTCAAGTTGCACAGTACCAGCTGCACAGTCAATGAGGGCGGAATGGGCGGACAAAAAGTCAAGACCGAGGATAACATCATTAGTGTAGTGAGTCAGAACGGTGAAGAGAACTAAAGTTTGATGACTGGCAATAGTAACGCGTGCAGTACAGACACCAATGACAGTAGCCGTACAGCCGTCAGCAACACGGACACTGCGCGAAGGGGCTGGAGCAAGGACTTTCTTTAGGCGGTCGCGTATGTGCGAGCTCATAACATAAGTATGGGCGCCAGTATCAACCAAAGCTGTAACAGATAAACCATCCACTTCCGCATCGATCAGGTTCTGATTGGTCGGGAGCGTTAACAGAGGAATTGGAGGGCAAGTCGTAGCAGCAGCGTCACCTCCAGGAGCTGCACCCGTTAGTTTCCCGAAGGAAACCGTCGGGCGAAGCACGGGGACGGGGAACGAGGTGGCGGTGGAGACCGGGAAAATCTACGTCGTGGTGAAGGCGAGTGGCTGTACTGGGCAGTGGTCGTAGTTGTCGGGTCGTAATTAGCTCAGTCATCGTGGCGGAGTGGTTCCTGGCCAGAAGTACGGGCTGATGAGTGGAGGTCGTAG
>JALIZH010021397.1:0-45991 GCA_030522465.1 Rhipicephalus appendiculatus | reverse complement strand
GCTCACTGTACATTGATATAAGAGATCTTGCACAGTGTATATTGATGTTTGACAGTTACAGCACCGTTTAACGTGGATACATCCACGCTGACGCTCGGTGGTGCATCTGTATCCCGACGACTAACGTCCATGATCAATGATTAAACAAACCCTTGTGGCCATCGATGCTTGTGGTAGCCGTACGGTGAGAGCGGAATCAGAGAAAGTGGTGTGAGAAGCAGAAGAGCGTCACTGATTGGACGCTGAACTTGGGCTAAGGTGCCCACTCGCGGCATGTTAGAGTTATTGAACACCACGTCCCGACCAGAGGGATAGCAACGCGCGTCTTGTCTTCCCCGTTGGCCGGCTGCGATTTTTCGAGGGGCGAGCGTAACTAGGAACGCGCGGAGTTACGGCCACGCGAAGCAGTCGTCCGTCCATGCATGTGTCGCGGAGCTATTTTTGGTATGGATGGGTGCTACGAGCGAGGCCGCCGCTGGGGGTAAGGTCGCCACCTGGCAGTTTGTTAATGCGTCGACAAAACTGCACTTTTCTCCTATTCGAAACGCACCGAATGGGGACGGACGCGCATACACGGCGCATTGAAAGAAATAATTGTGGCTTTCACGTTCATTATGTATTACTTCACTTTAGCACGAACACTCTAAGAGGACAGTGGTAGATAGAAAAGGCGTGTTTTCAAAGCCTACGGAGTATGTGACCGTGGCGCAGTAGATAGCGCGTGCCCGGTATCTTCTTGTCGCCGACCAAGAGGTCGTAGGTTCGACTCCCGTTGGCGGAAATATTTTTTCTTCGTCTTCTGATCGTGTGCATTTTTTTGCGACGTCATTTCCGTGACCGAAATACGTCACTGAAGTTTTGGTGGACCCCGGCATAAAACACCTTCGTGTTAAAATGTAATATAGGAATACAAAATCAAAATTCCGTAAAAGGAGGTCTTTGTTTAATAAAAAATTAAGAACACATTTTCCTTGATCGCAATGAGCTCTTTGTTTAGCAATGTTTCCCGAAAATTATTAAGCAATGGCTCGAGATACTGGAGAAGAGGAGATTTGTGGTTTAACCGGAAAATACCCGAAGATATGCGTCAGAAATCAACAGCTTACCAAGCCTGCTCCCGAGCCTTACAGTCGTATCTTACCAGCGAAGGGTGTCATCAGGGTTGCCGTTGGTGGCTACTTAGCGCCAAATTGGCTACTTTCGGACCCCCGTCTGGCGAGAAAATTTTCAGGTGGACGCCATGGCTACTTTCTGGCTACTTTGAATTTCTTTTTTTGGCGCATTTACTGGCCATTTTTTTTGTATTACTTGAAGATGAATGAGAAAGCAAATTTAAACAACCATTATTTATGCTTTTCTATTGTGTTGGCCTATGCGCGCACATGTCCTTGCCCCGCCAGCGGGCTAGGTGCGCATCGAGGGCACCCAACCCTCGTCTAACACGAGGGTACGCGTGCGTGTAAGGAAACGCGTGGCTATAGTATAGCACAGTGCTGACACCAGATTCTCAGGCTGAAACACAGCCGCGTCAAATAGATATCAGGAACGAAATGAAGCTGGGCAGTCGATTAAATTTCTCTACTTGAAGGTGGACTAGTACTGCTCTAACATTGCGCCAATCTCGGTCTAGGGCTTGTTATAACCGGCAATGTGTGGATCCGGCCTGCAAGGGACGCTCATCGGCTTATCCACCAAGCCCGCGAGGCCGCTGAGGGGCTCAGCTTCTCGGTCCCCACGTGGGAGCGGCCCGCAACACAGTGATCTGTGTTTTGGAGGACCCAATAAAAGTTTATCCAATCCAATCTCCAATACGCGGCCCGGGTCCCACAATGACGCGGTCCGTGTCTCACAAGATCGCTGATCGAGGCGCCCGTGCATGAACCAGGGAGCTCGTCGCGTGTGCGCTGGGCGCTCTCTCTCTGGCCTTCGCTTGCCCTCTCGTCTCGGATGTACTCTGCGCTCTTGTAAAGGCGCATCTCTGAGTTTTGTATTACCTGTAAATATGTAATTTATACGTGTGCTTTCTTTGTGAGCAAGAAGTCTCGCAAGAGTTCTTGCCGGAGCCTGGGTGGCAGCCTCAACCACTCCTCGGTCACATTAGGCTTCAAGAAAAAGACAGCTCCAACGTTTAAGGTTCCTGCTGAGGCCCAAAATTACTCGTGCAAGAACTCCATCCATTGCAGACAAACTGTGTGCAGGTGCACTGAAAGTCTAATAACTTATTAATTTATTTTAACGTACGTACACGTGGCTTTGGAAACCAAGCAAGAGTGCAAAATATTTTACACGTTATACTCCGTTCTCGCTTATTCAAAATCATGTTAGTTACTGTGAAATACTAAAAACTCCATACATAACATTACTTTTTTTTTCTATTTGGCTACAAATTTGGCGCTAAAATAAATGGCGTGGCTACCTTGGCTACTTTCGGCTTGAGTTTTGGCTCCTTTTAAAATCTGCCCAATGTCAACCCTCGGTGTCAGTGGGTACTTGTGCCCCCAAATAATTTGTAGCCCGTATGTATATGTATACAAAGACAAGACGCTTCCTTAGCGCCATACAATTGGCAAGTTTATTTTATTGCCGCCAGCTAGAAGCGTAAAAGCACAAGTTGGAATGAATACATAGCTCCAAACACTGCCGAAAAAACAGAACTATAATGACCGCCTCTTGAAGGATGCCGCTGATCTATTCTCATCCCTTTGCGCGTTGTGTTTCAGACGTCGTCGGCGCCTGCACCGCTCCGTCCCTTGGGAGAATACAAAAGAAAACGTTCAAACATGATGTTCGTTAGCCGCAGGTCTACGAAAGTGTCAACATAATACTATGCGATTGAACTGCACCTTATAGACGTGCCATTTCATGAAACAGCTAAGAACATCTTCACAGTTGGCAGCTTACATATAGCTAGCAACAATGTAGCAACCAGGGGTATCGCCGTTGCTACTTGAAGCTGTTTAGATAAACCTCTTCACAGAAATCGCACGATGAGAATGACACCGTTCGGAACAATACGTTAATGACAGTTCACAGGTTGGGACTAAATGCTTTAAACGAAAATCATCATTAACTATGTGCGCATTTTATAGCTGACGTAGGCATTTAAATTACTATGGAAGGGAACTTGCGCGATATCCGTACCTTCATATGTTATAGTTTATAATGTCTGAAAATGTGTTTTTTTTATTATTATTATTATTATTATTATTATTATTATTATTATTATTATTATTATTATTATTATTATTGTAACGTAGTGCTTTACACGTCTTTATTAGGCCTGGAAGACGTGGCCAAACAGTCCCATCCGAGGCACAGAACAAACTCAAGATGTGTCCCCACAAACGAAGAAGAGGAAGAACACCATGTGATGATGGTTATGTACAGATGATGAAGACGTGTCTTATAAATGCCCACACTAATTTCCCCCCGCGTGTGAGCGGCCATCCTGGCCGCAACTCAAAGGTGCGGAGAACGCCTTGTGAAAGGCTTCATACGCGAGACATGCACTATCTCGGTACCGCGACGGCGCCGTTCAATTGGAGCAATGACGGGTTCGACGCGATAGTTCACGGGGGAGGTCTGCTCCAAGACTGTGTATGGACCGAGGAACCGAAACTGAAACTTCTCGCATAAGCCAGGAGTGCGAACTGGTGTCCGGAGTAGCACCTCGTCGCCGGGGGCGGAAGAATACGGCGCTGTGAGATGCGTCATGCAGATTCTTGTGGTCCTGTTGTCTTGCCGCAGTGTTGACTCGAGCGAGCTGGCGACAGTGGCGGAGGCGGGACACATATTGTTCACAGGAGGATGCAGATGGAGTAACAGGGGCGGTCAAGAAGAGAAGACGGTGATCGGCCATAGACCAGGTAGAATGGCGAGTAGCCAGTTGTGCGTTGTACAGCCGTATTATAGGCAAAAGTTACGAACGGCAAAATTGCGTCCCAGTTTGTGTGGTAGGGCTCAATGTACATGGCTATCATCTCGGAGAGAGTGCGATGAAATCGCTCAGTCAACCCGTTGGTTTGAGGGTGATAGCTCGAGGTTGTTTTGTGGGTGGTGCCAGAGGCTCTGAGCAATTCTTTCACAACTTGCGAAAGGAAAGCTTTACCACGGTCGCTCAAGATGACACGAGGAGCACCATGACGCAATATTAAGGCTTCAAGCATAAATGTAGCCACTTCAGAAGCGGAAGCCGAAGTCACACAGGATGTTTCAGCGTATCGTGTCAAGTGGTCGACAGCTGTCACTATCCAACGATGGCCAGTGGGAGTCGTTGGAAGAGGACCATACAGATCAATGCCAACGACTTCGAATGGTGCCGATGGACATGGAAGTGGTTGCAGCTCGCCGCCTTGAGGTGATGTCGGAAGCTTTCGGCGCTGACAAAGGTTGCAGGAGGCGACGTACTTTGCTACACTGCCGGATAGGCCAGGCCAGTAGAAGCGACCTTTAATGCGGTCGTACGTTTTCTGGAAACCAAGGTGGCCAGCAGTCATGTCATCGTGACAAGCTTTGAGGATATCAGCTCGAAGAGAGCAAGGCAGGGACGGGTACCCAGCGTTCGCCGTCAGGGTGATAGATGTGACGGTAAAGAACGCGGTTGTGGAGCTTGAACTGCTTCAGCTGTCGACGAAGGCGGGCATTTGGCGGCCGGCAATTTCCCTGAAGACGATCTATTATGCGCCTACAGTAAGAGTCAGCGCGTTGGTGCGTTATGATCGAGCCGTGATTGTCGGGAGGAATCTGATCGATAGCGGCCAAGGACGAAACAGATGTGGAAGGACCGTCCGAGCGTTCATCGTTCAAGTCAGTAGCGGAACCAATGCACGGTGCCGTCGGAAGTGGGCAGCGAGAAAGCGCATCTGCGTCCTGGTGCTTCCTACCGCACTTGTAGATAATAGTGAAGTCGTATTCTTGCAGACGTATAATCCAGCGACCAAGGCGTCCTGATAAGTTCTTGAGTGTGGAAAGCCAACATAAGGCATGGTGGTCTGTTACGATGGTAAAATGACGGCCATGTAGATACGGTCGAAACTTCTGCACTGACCAAACGACAGCTAGACACTCCTGCTCTGTGATGGTGTAATTCATCTCGGCGCTGGTCAGTACGCGGCTTGCATATGCGACGACCCTCTCACGTGATGACTCATCTCGCTGTAGCAGAATACCACCGATGCCGTGACCACTAGCGTCAGTATGCAGGAGTGTTGGTGCTGTTTCGTCGAAATGGCGAAGAACTGGTTCAGATGTGAGGGCGTTTTTAAGATGGCTAAACGCTGCTTCGCAGGCGGGAGACCACTCAAAGCGAACACCGGAACCAAGTAATTTGTGCAAAGGTGCCGCTATTGAGGCAAAGTCTCGTATGAATCGGCGGAAGTAGGAAGCCAGGCCAAGGAAGCTGCGTAAGTCTTTGCTCCTTTCGGGACGAGGAAAATGAAGAACGGCCGAAACCTTCTCGGGATCAGGACGAATGCCGTCCTTACTCACAATGTGGCCTAAGACCTTAATTGTCTTGCTGGCAAAACGGCACTTTTTCGTGTTCAGCTGAAGGCCAGCGTTAGCGAGGCACGTCAGTACTTCGTCTAAACGGTGTAGGTGTTGTGAGAAGGTTGACGAGAAAACAACAATGTCGTCCAGATAGCACAGGCAAGTCTTCCACTTCGGGCCACGCAGAACGGCGTCCATCATGCGCTCGAATGTTGCGGGCGCATTGCAGAGGCCGAAGGGCATTACATTGAACTCGTAAAGTCCATCTGGTGTTGAAAACGCCGTTTTTTCTTTATCGTCCTCGTGCATCGGTATCTGCCAGTATCCTGAACGTAGATCTAGACTCGAGAAGTACTCGGCCCCCTGTAGCGAATCCAAGGCGTCGTCTATACGCGGCATAGGGTATACATCCTTGCGCGTGATCTTGTTTAGCGCCCGGTAATCTACGCAGAACCGCACAGAACCGTCTTTTTTTCGAACTAAGACGACAGGAGATGACCATGGACTAGCAGAGGGACGTATTATCCTCCGTCGCAACATGTCGTCAACGTTTTCTTCGATGACCTTCCGCTCGGCTAGACATACGCGATATGGTCGACGACGAATGATGGACGTACCCTCTGTCTCGATTCGATGCGTGGTGACGCACGTCTGTCCCAATACAGAGGAATGTACGTCAAACGACGCTTCATGTTTGGTCAGCAAGGCAAGCAACTGTTGTGTCTGCGATGGGGCAAGGTCGGACGTCCAACAGAGGGATCTTCAGGGGAAGCCTCTTGAAGAGTAACCACAGAGAGAGGCTCCGATGTAGTGACGCAAGCCAACGTTATGCCCTTCGGAACCAGAATTTTTTCAGACGTCGGACTTGTTGCGCAAACGAATGCGAAGCCATCGTCGAAACGAACCAGCCCTGATGCGAAGGATATCCCTTTGGTGAGACAGCGTGCAGATGGTTGTACGAGCACATCGCCATGGTCAATGACATCAGACATAATTGCAACAATTCGCAGACTACGCGGAGGTAGCTGAGTGTCTTCTGCAGCAAAAAAAACGAAGTGGTGCGTCATCTGTGTGAAGTGAATGGGTGGTATCGCTCATGTGGAGAACACGTTGCCGGCAGAAGATGGAAGCGGACGCCGTTGAAAGAAAATCCCATCCCAATATGAGCTGCTGGGCACACGAACTAAGCACTGCGAATTGTACATAATGCAGAAGTCCATCAATGTATACACGAACAGTGCACACGGCGGAAGGTCGAATGGCGTCCCCTTGAGCAGCGAGCAACGTAGGTCCATCGTAGGGTGTAGTAACCTTGCGGAGACGCGCACACAAACCACGGTGAATAACTGACAAACTAGCACCGGTGTCTATTAATGCTTCCACTTGTATGCCTTCTACTAAAACAGATATCATGTTATGGGGACGCGCTGGAGGAATTTCTCTTACTTCGCTAAATGCAGCTTTTCCTCCAAAAGCTGCACAGTTTAGTTTTCCGGGCGACGGTCGACGAATTGAGAGGGTGGTCGCAGTGGCGACGTAGAGCGACGAAGAGGTAACGGTGACCGACGCCTGCTGCCACGGTAGTTAGGAGCCATCTCGGGCGTCGCAGGTGGAGAGGGGAGAGCGACCATGAATCGTTGCGCAAGGACGGCGCTGGAAAGTGGCCTCCGTCGCAAAGTCGTCCCGTTCGTAAGTGTCAAACCCGCGACGCTCGTCTTGCTGACGCTTGCGACAGACACGCGCGATGTGTCCACGATATCCACAATAGTAGCACGTAGGTCGCGTAGGGCGCCATGGTGGATAGTAAGGCTGGATGTGTGCGCTGGGCGCTATGGAAGCCATGTGTGCTGGCGTCGGTGGTGCATAGTAAGGGTGATTGTGTGCACTGGAAGCTATGGAAGCCAGGTGCGGTTGTGTCGGCGTCGGTGGCATCGATGGAACAACGGCTGGAGTAACCGCGGCGACTTGCGCGTAAGTTGGTGGGAGCTTAGGTACGAGAGGCTCTGTATACGCAGCACCAGTCATAGCCGCCAACTCCTCCTTAACGACGTCACGCAGGTTAGTACTGGAGGTAGCAGAAGGAAACGGTCCTGCTGAAAAGCCGAGCGACTGCAGTTCTTCCCTTATGATTGCGCGGATCATGGCTCGAAACAAAGGGTCGGTTGTGGGGTTGTCAGAGATGTCCGGCTGCAACCGTGCGGATTCGAGCACGTCCAAGCGCTGGCATGTAGCTACAACATCAGCGACAGTAGTCGGGTCCTTTACGGCCAAAGCATTGAAGGCAACAGCCCCAATGCCTTTGAGAAGATGACGCACTTTCTCTGACTCTGCCATGGCAGCGTTGACGCGTCGACAGAGCGAGAGAACGTCCTCGATATACGAGGTATAAGACTCGCCGAGTTGTTGTTTGCGAGTGTCCAGCGTCCTCTTCGCCAGGCTCGATCGAACCGCCGGAGTACCAAAGACTTGTCGGAGACGCTCTTTGAAAGCGCTCCAGTCGGGAAAGTCAATCTGGTGATTAAAAAAGCAGGTCTTCGCCACGTCTGTGAGGTAGAAGGAGACGTGGCGGAGCTTGTGCGGATCGTCCCAATGGTTCGCGGCACTCACTATGTCGTATTGGTCCAGCCAATCCTCCACGTCCTCATTGCGAAGTCCAGCGAACAGATGGGGATCACGATGGGGTCCGCTGACGATCCAAGAGTGAGGAGCTGCGGCCGTCGCAGCCGGAATGGTAGATGAAGTGGCTGCGGGTTCGTCCTGCGACATACTGGTGGACAAGTGGGCCAAACGGCGACCTGAGCGAAGCTCCAGGAGGTAAAGCGGGCGAGAGGTACGGGGAATCGAGGCGCACTCTCCACCACTTGAAACGTAGTACTTTACACGTCTTTATTAGGCCTGGAAGAAGTGGCCAAACAGTCCCATCCGAGGCACAGAACAAACTCAAGATGTGTCCCCACAAACGAAGAAGATGAAGAACACCATGTGATGATGGTTATGTACAGATGATGAAGACGTGTCTTATAAATGCCCACATTATTATTATTATTATTATTATTACTATTACTATTATTATTATTATAAACATTTTCGCTAAATGGTAGCGAACGAACAGTTATTCTGTCGGCCATTTATTTCCGAAGACTTTCGAATGATAATCTGATTTTTCCAGGCAGGTGGGCCAGTCATTTCCAACACAGGATCTGTTGCATAAATATGTCATTGGTGGCACTATGGAATCTTTCGTTTTCTTTACTTCCAACACAGTTTATCGCTGTCCTCTTCGTGTATTTTGTCGCTTCTTAAATGGCAACCATTTCGCGCAGCCAAATTAAGTATACAACAGTCTTCATTGGGCGCTGTGTACAATACAAAATAGTCCTGCCACCACAGGAGCAAAACTGCAGTGCAGCAAACCTTACGAATGATAACGCATAATTAATAGAGTTATCTACCAAAACTTTCAGTGTGCACTATTATCAACAGTAGCATTTTACAATGAATACACATCGTGGAATTTTTAATCCACCATGTCCAGCCTTATGGTTAAGAAATTGATACATCAAAACAACCTACCCTTCCGCTGCGTGGTTTCATGCGAGCCGACACATGAACTCTGCCCTAATGTAAAGAAAAAAAAAAGGTTTCGAAATGAGTTTAAACTACGCAATCAGTGTAACCAATTTTTAAAAACTTCGCGCGAGTTCTAAGAGCCTTTCATGGTGTTTCACGCTCTCCTTCACTCTTTTCATACTCCGTTTTTTCCCTCCCGAGCGCAGAATGTCAAACCGCGCATTGCAGTCTTGTTAACCACTTTGTCTTCGTTTGCATTCTTATAGCTATTCACGATGGTCAAATGAGGTGCTCACATGGCCGAGTAGGCTCAGCTAGCTTTCGCAGTCGTTACATGGCAAACCGCTACTAAGACTAACATTTTGAGCCGTCGAGACTGCCCAGAAACGTTCTGCCGATGATGAGCCGTCTCGCTACCACTCTACAAAAAAAAAAAAAAAAATAATAAATAAATAAATAAATAAATAAAAATAAATAAATAAAAAAATAAATAAATAAAAGAAATTTTGGCTTGTTCTCCAACGAGGAGCATATAAGTTAGCTGCTTAAAATATTACACTACATAGTAAATCAGCTTATGCGATATCCAAACCACGACAACAGTATCAGGCTGGTCTTACGTTAAGTTGGGCTTCACCAGGTGACTGCAGGTGCACTCCTGTAGCTCAAAGAACGATGTATGTTTCCTCCACCTTTCAGTAGGGCTAGCGTAGTTCGAACTGCCCTAGAGTTATGCTCACTTGTGCTGACGATGAATGGCTTGTCGGTTTTTAGTGTAGTTTCCTAGTGAAATCGAGAGCTGGGTATCCGCAGTATCTAATATTTACCTCAACAGTATTCCCTCAGCTAATAGTGCTGTTTGGGCCTTATTTTCATTCGGTGGTGTATGCCATCTTCTCGTATTTCAGCGGCAGTAGGTTGTACAGCGCTAGCGACATTCGCATAATACCGCTTGAGACGGTTCCTGGACACCTTAGAGGTCCTGTTGTAAGAGTGTCCCAAGAATATATTACCCGTTGGATAGCTGCACTGGCTCAGAATCTGTTAGCATCACATTACTAGCCATGAAATTCAAGATCTTTTTACATTCGAAAGCTCCACAGAAGATGTGATCGCGAAAGGTTAACGTCATAATTCTGGCCGAAAAAATGGTACACTGCGTCTAATACCCACAATATACGCAAACCGTTTCACGGAGGTGTACTTATCATAGGCCTTGACTTGCATACATGCATTAAAAATTGAAGGACACTTAGTAACTTGCAAAGTGTGTTCGGCGAACGCCTATGCCAATTGCAACGGGGTCGGTCAGAATGGAACGCGCGCAGCGCGTTCCATTCTTCCCAGCGTGTCGAATCATGCACGATTCGACACGCTGGGCACAACGACGCTACGCAAGCAAAGCGCGAGCGCTGTAGAGTCCGACGCGACAGGCGTCCGTTGGCGCGCCCCGGCGGCCACCTGCACCGTGCCAGGGCACGGCCGGAGGGACGGACGTACGGACGTGAGCATGAGACAATAAAAGCTTTCGCCTTAATATAGGAGAGATGATGAAAGCATTCCTTACCATCGGCTCTGGCTGGTTGCGTCCTTCGGGACCAGACTGCAGAGGCAAAAAATGGCAGTGAGCATTAATACCTATGTATTAAGAGTAAGTATTAAGCGTTGGGGATGGAACTTACAGCAATTAATTTTTCAATGAATTGTTTAGGCTTTCGTGAAGTGAGTTGGTTGATGCGAACTATATTGTTCCTCCAGTAACTTTATCAAAAATCAGTTAGGTTGGCGGCGTTCGAATATGTTTTAGTTCAATTACCATGAAATCCAGTGTTTGACGGAATCCCGTCTGTTCGGGAGGAGGTATTGCAAAAGAAGAAGAAGAAACGCCGACCACGATAAAAACAATTTGAAACAAAACGAGACGTTTCGGCTCCCACACGGGAGCCTTGTTCACCATGGGGTTCAAATGTATGATGGCAAGCTAAGTACATTTCAGTAGGTGCCGCAAGCATCGCGCATACACGTGAGGAAAGTTTCCATCGTTGCGGTTGAGGGTGCGCTCTGTCGTCTGTATTATCAATGATTCGAGATAAAGGCGTGAAGACATTTTTTTTCTCTTTTTCAATGATGCTGGCGTTATCCCAATTGATTACGTGGCCAGTCGTTTCTGCGTGTTCTGCTAATGCATTAGATGCAGCGTTCTTTTTCTTGACGTCGTAGCCATGTTACATATTTATTACGATGTTACATATTTACTTCTGAAGCACTCGAAATGACACCACAAAGTTAGCACTGTATTTTTGTGTGCGCTATAATGTTAAAGTCACGCTTCGACAATGTATCTCTACAGCCTACAAAAGAAAGCAATTTGCATTACGGTCGCTTCATATGCTGTAGAGACGTTTCTCGCTCGTTTCATATCGACGGCTGGGCGAGTCGCTGAATCAACCTAAATCAAGTGCGCTACAGAGACAAAAAAAGACAAGCATGAAATGGCGGAAATATCGTCATCTACTGACATCGGAGCGTTTATGGAGGAGGTGCAAATCCTCAGTTTTCAGTATGTGCTATCATTGTAAAATTCTGGTCGAGCCGTTAGTGTTTAGCGCACTTTATAGTGATTATATTATACGAAAAATAAATCCACAAAATGAATTCTTTTGCTCAATGAGTTAGATATTTTTTCGTGATACCAATATATTAGATATTTTTCGTGATACCAATAATCAGCAGCGTTCAGAAGATGTACTAAGGCGACACGTGTGCCCTTCTGCAAGGAACCCTGACATCAAAATTTAAACCTTGAGATGTTTGTGTTGTTTGATTGCGCTGTATACGTGGACACTTATGACCGATTATTAGTGACGAACGTTGCCTTTAAGATATCCTAATTTGGCGTTAAAGTAAACGTGAGTGCTCATCTGAGTTGGCAGCCCCTCGCGATATCGCCACTAGTATGACGCGGATAGGGTACCTACCCTCTGCGACGTCAAATGAGTAAAGCGAGTACTGGCGACATCATTTACCGGCTACACGCATTAGCGTTTTCTATTCTGTCCGGTTTTCCGGTCACGCAAAGGCGTAGCGTAATGCCGGATAGCGTGTGCCGTAGCTGTCACCATGTCAAGTGGCGCCACCTATGGAGCACAAAAAGCAACTAAGAAATACTTAATGCCCTCCAAGATTCCGGGAGCGCCAATCGTTAAGCATATAGCGTCAATTATTCGAGTATGTATCTCGAAAACGGTGCCGAATCGTCATAAATACTTTGCTGTACAAGATTCAGGACATGAATCTGAAGCAAATGAAAACATCAGTTCGGAGTTAGCCAGCTACAAAGCGCTGATTGATTCGAGGTGGAGGGCAACCGCTCTCGGTCGCGCGGCCATGTATTCCGGGCGCGCGCATGCGCAGTTCAGCGTCGGTATTCCGGTGCACGCAAATAATTTTCCGTACAGCGGTCCCCCCCCTTTCGCTCGATTTTGAGGCGGCTCTCAAGGTACGTCTATGCTGGCGCCAGTGGCGTTTTAAGTACCGCAGCGAGCAATCCTCTTCATCTTTTATTTCTTAAGGGGCACACACCTAACAGTCCGGTAGGTGATTGCGAGGTGGTTGAGTCGCCTGCCGTTTGATTAAAGAGAGATATTTCGTAACACCTTAACCCACTCCAAAGCAACCGCGTCGTTTCATACTTTACCGCGCGCGGGGCCCCTATTCAAATGGTGCGCCTACAGTATGAGCGAAGCATCATCCCACGGGACGTTATGGCGGTGGGGGTGCTACTAGTTTCTATAATTTTAGGCGGGCGTGTTGAAGTGGCGCCGGAATTGGCCGCAATTGACGATGCTAGCACCCGTTGTGAGATAGACAAGTGTATCCACGATTGAGTTTCTGAATTATCTGACTCAAAGCGACAAACTAAAGTGTAATTCTGACAAACAAAATTTTCGCGATTGTCAGGGGTCCTTGAAAAGCATTGAAATTATCATGAAGCAGCCTCTGCGCAGACGGTCAGTTAGCGGCGTTTCACTTTCAATGGCTTACCCTTGCAATGGGCCCTGAGCGGCCTTCCATCATGTCCTCAGCGACGGAAAACTGCAAATAAAGGTATTGCGGACATTGTCATTATTCTGGCGAGGACCTTGATGCAAGGTAAGTTTTTTTAGGTAAACAAGCGGTGAAAATGTTTTCATTTGTATTTCCCAAAACGGCATTTAAAAGGACAACTGCTCCTTCCGCGTCCAAGTACAGCATCTAAATATCGCTGGTATATGAGGCTCTCACGTACGGAAATCACATTCTTCCAACGATAGCGCTTCGTGTGACATGTTACATTGTTCTGACTTGATGAGATCTCTACAAAGCCTAAAGAAACTGCAAGTGTCCGGAACTTACGATAGCTAAAACGTTGTGTAAGGTTTGCTCGAGGCATGACTTATTCAATTCGCCAAATGCACGCACGGATATATCATATTTGCATGTAATTATTTAGGTAGCAAAGTGCGAGCTTTCAGAGCTCTGGATATCATTATTCCGGGCATATAGCGGCAGTGAGCCGGAAAAAACGCAGTTGGTGTGGAATAATTTTCTCATAATTTCGTAACTACACTCCCAATGGGCCGGTGATACATGCTGGGCCACGACAGCGCCTCCTGTATTTTTTCAGTGCCTGGGCGAAGGAGCGGAGCGCAATGGTAACCGGCCGTCGGCGTTAGTGCGGCTATCACTCGCCACGCGCCGCCACCGGAGTAGAGCCGCCGCCGCGCCGTCGCTCACGGGAACGCAGGCCGGCTCAGCATTCACAGCTCTTATATGGTCGAGTTTCCGGTTGTATTCGCGCTGTTCGAAGTATAATCAAAACTTTTGTAAACGGAAATAGTGAAGCACTTGTCGCTCTTGGCAACAAGCCTTTTTTAAAGGCATCCGTCATTCGCTTCGTGGCTGTTGCTGTAGAGGCGGTCGCGCGTCGTCTGCTGAGCCGATATGAGAGCGCGCTCAGGTGATGCGCGGAAAATTGTTCTTTCACCATTATGTTCGCTAGTCTGAGAGTCGGTTTTTAACTGTCCGCGAGTCGATTTTTGAAAGCACTGTTTGCCAGTAGCTAATATGGAAAGCTTCGGCGCTCAAGAGCCCCCGTGTACGCTCACGCCTATTGGCGTAGCACACAACACGCAAGCCTGGAGTGCATTCGCCAAATAGCACAAAGTGTCGCTAGACTGCTTCAACTGAGATACGTGATATCAAGTTCCCTACGCAATTCTTTTGTCAAGTACATTTGTTGCCACTCAGAGGAAGCAAGAACTGGTGCCTGAAAACGAGGCACTATGCCGAGTGGTTCATCGTTTCATAGCTTTAAGCAATTTTATCATGATGGTACGAAAAACAAACAAAAACAGCTCCTTCTTCCGCGCGCTTCTTGTAACACTGTCCGATGTATGTGAACAGATGCTGTTCAATCCTAAAGTCGCAATGTTGGCTCTTAACTTGAGCTAATGTTACGCGCGTGAAAAATGCGGCCTGCCGTAAGCGCTGTCAATTAGTAACGTGAGACTTTGCAAACATGCACGGAGATATCAATGCGAAAATAGGGAGGTCGTTAAGGCGAAAGCCTTAGATGCCTCATAAAACGTGAAAATTGACCGTCTGCGTCGGCGGCATCCACGCGAGTGTTGCAACAAATCATCACGTGCGGTCGTCAACATATGACGTCACAGTTAGCCACAATTTGTGACTTCATCACGGCGTCACTACGACATCCTGATGACGTCCCGTTATGTGACGTCATATGATGACGTAATCACACGACATGGTCGTTTTGTGCACTGCTTCCGTGATCGGTGGGCCGATCACGGAGGCAACGCAAAACCACGTTAGGTAAAAAAAAGCTTTCGGAGGGTGCGGGGAGGAACAATATATCGACTCAAGAAAAAGAAGGAGAACATAGCTTTCGCCTTCGAGACGTCTTAGGCAAATGCTTAAGGTACCCTGTGAGCTTTTGTTTTCAAGATCAATGCGCAGTGAGTTATGGCTTATATTGATTGCACCATTTCAACGGTGGAAAAGAAAACCATTTATTGCGGAGGCAAACTCCCGCATGTCATTCAAGCGTATGTCGTTCTCATAGTTTCGCATACTTTCGCGAAAGGGGCTTTTTTGCGAAGTGTTTAGCAGTGTCGTGCTTGTCGGTAACGTTGAATGCGTAGTTGCAGAGAAGCGGCCTCAAGAAACGAACTGATATGAGGTTCATGAGCTTTAACCTGTGGTCGTTGCTGTCATTGCCCTTACACTTAAGCAAGTTTGAAGAACAAAGAGCTGGGACGGCGTACTCCACTAAGGTAGTCAGAGGCTTCTTCAGGGTCTGATCCTCCTGCAGGGCACGGTCAGCAAAGGCTCTTAAAACGTGCAGCACAAAAGAAGTTGATCCGACGGGTAGAGGAGCCCACCTCGGTCTTGGCTCTCGGTGAATCGAAGGATTGGATGATTGCTCACCGGCTTCGTGCACAAAGCAGCACAGTTCTCGCAATCCATATGCTCGCTTACAACCCTTGCAATGTAGCCTGCCACATAGGCGGTAGCCGAAATTTGAAGCGATGGCAGGTGCTGTGGAAGAATTACGGTATTAAGTCTCTGCAGCACCAAGCTTGCTCTCGAGAGACGCGGCACTGCTTGCACAGTCAACGTCAAGGGAAGAATCGGAGCTGAAGCAGAAGCTGGCTGTGCCGAGCAAAGTGTACCATCCAGTAAATGTCCCGACATTTCAACGCGTTCTTTGTGGGCAATATTGGAGGCTGCATTCGACGCAGCAATGCCGCTCTTCAATAGCTTTTCGAGACCTGACAGTGCAGCCCGAACGTCCAACGCATCGTTGCACCCGGACGACATTTGCAAACTTCCAAAGAGGGATTCGATTGGATCACTGTTGAATTTTCGTGTCAGCACAAGAAGGAATTTCTCTTCTGTCAACAAATATTTGACGCGTGCCACTGTCGAATAAGAGGTTAGCAGAATCGCTTCATACGTTTCGGCTGTGAGGAATTCCCGGGCATGTCCAGATCTTCTCCTTAAAGGGGAACTCCGGTGCAATTTCGATCATACTGAGATAACGCCGTTTTTCAAATAGTATTAACAGTCGTGCAACAGCTAGGGTGGTTCATTTTGCCGACCCTATCGTCAATAATTTTAAATAAGCAATGAACAATGAGTCGAAACCAAAACCGATACAGGGAGCTGCTCCATGCTGGGTATGCGATGATGTCACGAAATCCGCTACACAACTGTGCTAGCGTCAGCGTCGCCTCGACGAAAAAGAGCGCGCCGCGCGCTGCGTCCATCTACTGGGCGAGAAAAGAGTAGACAGGGTGGCCCGCATTTGAAGGCATGATTCCGGAATTGGCTACCAATTTTTAAAATCCGTTTTCCGAAAACTAAATGACTTACGGCTGTATAATTTGTCAGATATGATCAGGGCATCGAAGAGAAGATATGTTGAAAGTTTTATTTAAATCAGTGAATATCAAAAAATCGCTGGAGTTCCCCTTTAAAGCCTCTAAACATCGGGAAGGTGACTTCGAGCCATTCAAGGTGTGGATCGGCGCTGTTGTTGAACTGGCGGGTATCCGAAAAATTGTGGCGTATGTGCTGCGTAGTGTTGCTAACATCGTGCAGTAAGAACCATCGATAAATGTTCTTCATGAACGTAATTGTTGGGCCTGCGGCTGAAAACGACATGGCACAAGTGTCTCCAGCCTGATCCTTTAGGTTTTCCAAGGCGGCGGTTACACTTGGAGACATCAGCTGGACGGCTCTACCAACGTTCATCTTTTCTATGTTGCTCGGATAAACGTGCTTCCTGCTCAAATACCGAACAGGATTTACAGATAACCCTTTCTGCAGTTCGTAAGGTCTTTTACGTGTGAAGCAGAGATCTTACCTTTTGGGCCAAGGTCACGCGAGCGAAACTGTGACCTCACGTTCTTGAGCACGTGACACGGGTCAAAGCTAATAAAAAGAAGCCTGCTGCGGTCACATGGGTGCTCTATCTTGTAAGTAAGCAGACCATTTTCAAGCAGTTCCATGGAATTAACGTTTACTTTATGATTGTCCGTGACAAGGCGAACAATCCTAAAGCCACAGGCTTCGACTTTCTGCATGACGGAAATCAGCAACTCGTGGAGTTGTGGTCCAGTTAGACCTTTGGTAAAATAGTACGCAACTGGAATACGATACCTTGTCGACAAACCACTGATGACAAAACACAGCAGCGAATTGGCTAAAACGAGGTCGCCGTTTAGTTCTTCCCGCCAATGTCCACTTGCCCAACAAAGTAGTCACGTTGCTTGTTGTTTTGCAGCTTCTCCTTTACCCTCATCTCGTCAACGATGAGCGAGCAGATCTTCGAGTGGGGTTGGTCAAAGCTCTTCGCTTCCGATATCAGCCGAGCTTCCACCAGTTTGCTAAAGCCGGTCTCGCCACTTGTATTTCCAATATAGTTGGTGATACATGGTGAAACTTAAGGCGCACGAAAAAACACGGACGAAGGAAAGAGACGACAGGACGATGCGCTTGGTGAGCGTCCTTCGGTCTCGTAGCTTCAACAGCATCTCCCCCTCGAATATGTTCGTAAGCTTTCGTTGATAAATGCCGCAGTACCACACAACGACGGGTTGTTTCTTCAGACCAAGTTGGCCTTTTTTTTCTTGTAGTTGGTGATTTGATCCACGAGAAATAAAGCTGAAGTTTCCTTCTCTGCTGCTTTTTCCCTCATGTAGGAAATGTCTGCAGTCATAGAATCCTCGTGTAGCTTCTTGAGCTCCTCTTTGTACCTGTCAACGGTCTGCCGTAGTCTCAGTATCTGGCTCCTTAAATCTCTTTCTTTTCGCTTCCACTTGGCCTTTTCGGTAGCGAGCAAAGCAGATGCCGAATGGCTGTCGACTTGGACACTTTTGTCGCATGGGGCAGCCTGCTCAGCCTTGTGCACGCATTCGCTGTGATAACGTACAGGGTAATTGTCTGTTGTCTCATGGGTAGTACTTGTAGCGTCCATGGGCTCCGAGTCCTCAGCCTGGGGACCTAATGACAGCGTTGCACATGGCAGCGATCGCGAGGCAGTGGTGCTACTGGTGCATGTTGACTGTTCTGTCGCAGCGCGGTCACGTTTAGTAATGCTTGTCATGCTTCGTTCAGTCGTTAGCTTGCGCTGCAAATGAGCAGGGTAGTCTGCAAAGACTGACGGTACTGCATCCTTCTTGAGCCGCCGTTTTTTTCCTTCTATGAAGTCCTCTGGTCGAAAATGGCGGCTACATACTCTTGCATAGTTCGAAGTTGTATTAGGCGACCAATTATCCCGCCTAATCGCAGCAAGCCACCTCTCCCGTACACCAGCGGCAGCTGGTATTTCATGGAACGAAAGCCCATCAGTGTTTCTCTTTCCGCTCGATTTGCACAGCGGTACGCAACAATACGACATGCCGAGGCATTCGGAGCACGTGGTTGCAAAAGCCTGAAATACAAAATAAATCGCGAATATTATCAAATTGAAATGCAGTTGTCGCACCGGCGTCACGGCCAGATAGACTGCATTCGGTATACGTACCTGGGAAAGCCTGTGAGAAGCACGAATTCAGTTAAACTCGGAAGTAAACACGAATTCGGGAGCTTTGTATTACGCGCGGCCGTTCAGCGCCAGCTTCCCGTAGTCTTAGGGTGCCTCGATGTGAGGCGCGCGCACATCGAGGCACCCTGCGCACTCTACTCGCGCAGCGCCGCCACGCGGTAGCGGCAAGCGGCGGCGGGAGCGCACGCTCGACGGTCTGAGGAGAGCGTTGGGGGACCCTTAAGCTTCGCCTTTAAGAGTTGAACGCGATAGCGATTCCGTCCCTAGTGCGTACTTCCATCACTTAGTGCATACTATGTAATGGGTAGTATGCTTTAAACCAGGAGAAATTATGCGCGGCAAATGTGGGAAATGTTTTCGAACTTGCTATGCACCCACAACGTGGTGTTAAGGGAATACGCGCAGTAAGGTGTGTGCCGTTTGTAATGGGTGGCTGGCTTTAAACTATGGAATCGTTATGATAGTCACACATTCTGACGCCCGATGGCAATGTACGCTTGTACCACGCAATATTCCAGGGATATTACATGTTATATTGCGACGCCTATATAAAGGACGCTTGCGTTTGCGAAGCATGGAAGTTATTTTCACTGCATTTCCAAGCAGAGGAAGTTATTTTCACAGTATTTCCAAGCATGTTCATTCTAACACGCATTTTAATAAATACCATGAGAGAAAAAAAAAAAAAGGCATGGCTGTGTGGTAGAACACCTGCTTGCCACGCAGACGACCCGGGTTCGATCCTCACACGGACCCGAAAATTTTTATTATTTATTTTATTTGCATCTTTCTCGATTTTTCGGTCACGGACAAGATGATGATTTTTCAGTCACGGACAAGATGATGATTTTTCGCTCAGAAACAACGACGCCGACACCGACGCCGACGCCGACGCCGGAATTTCTGCGAAACGAGCTCTTTAACGCTTTCGCGTTAAAATAGAGGAGGCGCTGGCCAGGAATGTGCAGCACTCACGGATTCAAACGCGACATCGAATTTATTAGTATAACGAATGGTATGCGCATTTTCTCGAGATAACCAGGTTATGTCGTGACGAATCTGGTCTGTAAAGATAACGTTGGTTCTGATCTATGCGTTCGAGTCGAAATGACGCCGATATCGCCCGCACTGGAGACGGTGGAAACAAAAGCATGTGCGTCACTTTGCCCTAAACTGTGATGTTGCATTACGTGAGTGCCGCACGTTGCGATCTCTAGCTCTGTGTGACCGTACATGCGTACTTCCGATTTCTATAAGCTTTTTGTGCTTTAAACTTGTTGCGGCACTCGTTAATAATAATGATATGTAGGTTTTAATGTCCCGAAACCACCATATCATTATGAGACGCCGTAGTGGAGGGCTCCGGAAATTTCGACCTTCTCGTGTTCATTAACGCGCGCTGACATCGCACAGTACACGGGGCTCTACCATTTCGCCTCCATCGAAATGCGACCGCTGCAGCCGGGATCGAACCCGTGACCTTCGGGTCAGCAATCGAGCACCTACCCCGCTACACCACCGCGGCGGACTGTTGCGGCACTCGAACATACGACATATGACATACGAAATTGCAAGCATGGCAATGCATGGACGTTAGAGATTTGTAATCATCTTAGCGCAGTCAAAATCAATTTTAAAGGTGCTGATTTAAGGACTTTAACTACGATTTTATTATGAATATGCCGTATGAGCAGATGCCAGATCACTTTTTACCTTACCTGAGAAGTAAGTAATTTACCGCACAATATTAGTCGACTGAGCTGCAAAAAAGCACTTTTGCTTGATTATTACAATGATTGTTGAGTGTGTTACTGCGCGACTGATGGCTTAAACACACTTTGCTCATTAGCCCCATATCCCCCTACTTTCGCTTCAACATTCTTTCTCGTTAGCTAATTATGGTATTACCCACAGTCTCTGTCATTGCAAAGAGTGGTCGACATGTACACCCGTTCGACCGAATAAGTAGGGACGCGCGAGCGGCGACCGCAATCAGATAAAACTGCATCGCCGCGCCGTCTGACGTGTAAAGTCTGGTGTCGACACATCGCAGTGCGCGCGCGCATCCTTTCACACTCGTACCCTTGTCTTTTTACTCGCTTTCCAGAGACTAGCTGACTACATGTAGCGGTATGCGGTAGAGGTCGCTTTTTATTGCAATAGCAATTATATGGACAGTCTCGACTGGTTTTTTGCCGTCGCCGTCATGTCGCGTATGAAGTACAAATTGATAAGAACCCCCTGCGCATCGTACGTTCTACCAGTGGGTAATAGCGGGTGAGCGCGAGCGGTGAACGCGGCTGAAGCGGCGATCAAACGAGCCGGCATCTCCGTCGCTCCGAGGCGCATGCGATAAGATCCCCCCAACTGTTCAACCGGCCTCGCCCGTCGTTCGCGAGCGTGAAAAGACGCGAGGGGGGGGGGGGTGGGGCTCCCTCGAGCGACCTTCGATTTTACGACCGCGGTCGTCGCGGGCGCGCGCGTTATCTCCCCATCTCGGCAGCCGACAGCGGGCGGCCGGTGTACCCTTCTACGTGCTGCGCTCTCAACGCGAAGAGAATTCTCTTAAACAAGCGTTTTCTAGAGTTGCGTGAGATGGGATCCCAAAGACTTAGCTGCCAGCCTCACTTCGTATAACATTACAATTTGTTGCTATCGCATTCATTGCTTCACCCTTGCGGTGAAACTGACTTTTTTTGTTCAGTCCGTCGCGCGCTCAGTTAGACGGGGGCATGGCGGCTGTGGCTCGCTTTACCTTTATAAGACAGATAACACATAGCAGTCGTACCGTCTCGTCTTATGCTAGTAAACTGAAGATTTTTGTCGGATGAACGCCTCTTTGGTTTCGGTGTCCTCGTTCGCATTTCAATACGACGCGGTACGTTTGCACCAAAAAGAACATGCACATTAGGTAACTAATGCTGTATGGGGCGCCTGTTTGTCACTGAGACAAGATACATAATTATTATCTTTAGTCGGGTAAAGCGAGCAGCGTACGCTTCACGCCAACCATAGCCCCGCTGAAGTGAGCGTGTGACGGATAGCAAAAAGAAAGCGCCCCTACTGTGAAAGGCTACATGTAATCAGCTAGTCCGCTGAAAGCGAGTAAAAAGACTTGGCTGTGAGCGTGAAAGGTCGCGCACGCGCACTACGATGTCTCAGCTCCAAACGCTCAACGTCGGACGGCGCGGCGATGCAGTTTTATATGAGCGCGGTCGCCGCTCGCGCGTCCCGACTTATTTTGCCGACGGGTATGCACAATCTGTAATAAACGTCACAAACCGAGGTTTTCCTTCGGAAGTTGCTGCGATTCCCTCCGAATTGATTGTTGACACATCTACTTCGTTGGTCGACTTGGATCCTCAGCGCATTACTCAAGCGCCCAATTATTGCTGAGCGCTGGGCATCCAAGAAATTCCATTTTGACTGCGTTTGAAAAGCCCGAAACTACGGAAAGTGGTGGCTCCTTGAAGCAGATTATTGGCAGTAACGGACTCGATGAGGAGCGCAACGCTCAATAATATTGCAAAAAAAAAAGCTATTGGTTCAATTCGTGTTTTCATCAATATCACGTTGGAACGCAACGTCAATGTGTAGTGGGATCGCAAGGACTTTCACACTGCCTTTGGGCATTTGGTCCGCATTGGCCCAATAAACAGTTCCAAGTACTTCCATGTTACATCTACGTCTTATTTAGAATTGAGCCTTTGAAGGAAAACAATAAGTGCCCCGTAGCAAACGCTCTCATAGTTTCTGACGTCACGGCGAGTTACACAAGAATCCTCAGGTGGGGTCACCAGCCGTTCTTTTTTATTACGCCGTTTCTTAATTACCAAATGTCTTTTCAGAATAACAGTGGTCTATGCAGTATAGGAGGAAGGAATTTACTAATGTAAGTGCTAGATTTTTATATTGCTTTTAACGATCTCTTTATATAGCGTAAAATGAGGTTACTTTGTGACTGCAGGGGTTACTTTGTGACACGCGCTCGGTTTTCTGTACTTTAAATCTCGCGCCACGACCAGGCGCCGCAGAAAAACTATAAGCCACCCAACAAGCTCGCCTGACATGCCGTGCCACTTAGCAACAGCCGGCCAATGTTCCCACGCTCCGGAGCCACTCTCGACTGTGACATGTTCAATGGTGTTTTAGCGTGCATTGTTGAAGCACCGTAAACTTTGTGCGCTCGACCCGTCCGCACGAGAAAAACAGAGAAAACAGGTATTTGCTTGTGATTGTTAATATGTAGGCTAAAATAAACTGTAATATAAATTTAATCAAATCACGTATGTTGAAGTTTATAGAAAGGAAACTGAAATGTTGATTCTTCGCGGGGTAACTTTGTGACACGCCAATTGTAACAGAGTTAGCGCACTCTGTTTTAATTTAAATTATATGTTGTTTTGTTGAAAGGAGGAAGATGCTCAACGTCCCGACGGGGAAAAAGCGTATCAGTTGCCGATGTAGAAGAAGCGAGCAAGACAAGAAAACCGACAAACAGAAAGAAGGGCAGCCCTTCCTCCGGTATCAGAGCTAGACGACCTAGGAATAGGTCTTCTCTTGACGACAGCCCAGAAGAAAGCACTGACGGCGATTGTACATAACGCAAATAGACTTTTGATGGGGTAACATTTTGCGAGCCCTTTTTTTTCCCAATCATATCCAGCCAAAAACAACGTTGTCACAAAGTTGCCCCACACGACGGGGCAACTTAGTGACAGCTTTTAACCTGAATACAGCCGTTTGTAATAAAAATGCGGATTTGTAGAACATACCGTCGTGTGAGGCAATGTTTCAGCAACGTTATGGCACTATTCATTCACCTTGTGTTGATAATTGTTCAGTGAGAGAATGAAAACGTACGAAATCTGTCACAAAGTAACACCATTTTACGGTACTTTTGAATAGGCGTAGTTATAAAGCAGCAATAGCGGATTGATAGAAGTTTATCTTGTTAGTCGAGCAAGTAGTACGTTCACCGTGCAAAAAAAAAAAAAGAATCCGACACCGAGGCAGCGAATACTACCATCGATGGATATCTGCCGTACTAAGTCCCTTAAGCATCCGTAAGATGTTTAGTGTGACAACACATTGTGATCAGTTAGCCACAAATCTTCGTGAAAATTTATGTGGTTTACACAGGCACAAATAGCGCTGTCAATTTAAACTGAAAGCGAGTTTTGAGGCACGGTGCAAAAGGAGAGCCAGCGAACATTCCACACATTTCCAGGTTTTAGGTGTTGTATCACTGTATAGCAGTTTTACACAGGTAAAAGCTTGGTTGCTACGAAAAGGTTTCTTTGAAAATTGAGGTGATATTAGTAACTTGTTTGCAATTGTTTCAACGCGTTATAGGATACCGGAAATGGACAACGTGCAAAGTCGGCCGCATAAACTGGGAATACGTGTAACCCACTGCGTTCGTGCTTTTTTGTAAATTATATGACTTCATTGCAATTCGTTACCATGAATGCATGAATAATGCTTATTAGATGGCCTAGCTTCTGTTTTAGGATGCGCTCGACACGATTTCTCATTTTTAAATCAGCTAACCTGAGCGGAACACCCTGTCTGAGAATTTTGGACACTTGGTCCTCTTTTTTCGTGCCTTCAAACAGGAAATTGTGCATTTAGGGCATCCATTTGTCTCCCAACAAGTATCGTCGCATATGTTAATGATTAAGGTCACAGCGCTGAAACAGAATGGTAAAGTAAGACGACAAGATGTGCGCTGTCATGTCATCGAAGGTCGTGTCGCCTTTGTTGTCTCTGTCATTTTATTACTGTCGCCTCAGTTATTGACATGAACCAATTGGCCCACATACTTGTTCTGGACGTCATATATAACGCGTGCCTTCCCTTGCATTATCGCCGTTCCTCCGGTACTTCGAGTTCCCGTATGGTGTGCGCACTATAAGTGCAACCTAGTATTCTTGCTAATAAAAAAAAACACAACTAAACGCCAAGTCTGCGCGGAAACTCAGCACAGTCACAGCCAGGGTTGCCAGATCCTCGAAGAGAAAAAGAGCCACAAAATTCAGCAAAGTAGCCAAAACAGTAGCCAAACGTGATTTCAGTTTAGCTGAATCATCACCATGTTCTGACACAAAAAAAAAAATGCAAAAATATACATCATAGGAATGTTTATCACATCACAATAGAGTAAAAAAAAGACCACTGGACTTCCTGGAGGAGGCATTTATATTCGAAAATTGGCCATTAATGCTGCACCGACAGTCAAGTGTACATATTAGTGTTAACTTTTGCCAGTATGCCCCGCGACACTGTAAATTTCGAGCTTGTAACACCTCTCAGACGTAGTCCAAATTTGATCCTGATAATCGGGAGAAGTTCGTGCGACATTCTATTCCTTAAGAAAACACTCGTTCTGCTTCTACGTTAGGTATGGGGAGAACAAGGAGTTTCATTGCGCCGTCTGCAGTGTATTGCATAGAACTAGCACTTGAAGCAACCCGGTAGGTATATATTTTGATCCAGAATTCCATTGCTGGCATGTACTCACATCCTCAACTGGACGAAAGTGCCGTACTTGCTCCTTAATGCGGTGCCTGCAGTCTGCAGCCAGAGTCAGTGAAAAACAAGACCGGCTGGGCTCTTCGCATTCGTCGCCTCTTCCTTGGGCGTTGCAACGTTAACATTGCGTTGAGGTGGTGGCCACACGTCAGACGATGAGCCCTGATTTCGCCTATATTAGCCTATATTAGCTGTTGATGCCAGTGCGAGAACAATAGCCAAAAAGTAGCCAAGTAGCCAACGTCAATTTTTTGTCGCCGCGGCCTTTATAAAGTAGGCAATTTGGCGTAAAGTAGCCAGATCTGGCAACCCTGGTCACAGCGTAAGCTGGAGGAGCCGCCTTCTTAGAGGCCATTGTAAACGCTTGGGCCAACTGCTGCAAGTTACAGGTGGGCAGTACCCCTCTCGCAATAATCCTGATCATTTCGCTGATTAGGGCAGTGCCTACTATTCCATAACGACTGCATTATTGTAACTTGTGAGTCTGTGTATCTCCGCATGTCATTCCTAGAGAGATAAAACGATGTCGATGCTGAGGATGCTTGTGATTATGATTTTCGTCACATATTGATCATGAAGTTCTTGAGGTTGCTTTTTGTCAGCAAGCATTTATTCAAAAACGGCTACGTGTGCTTTATGATTCGAAGAGTACGTCGCGATGGACGCGCAGCGTAGCAACATGTGCACCTTCCTCGTAAATACAAAGTTGAAACGAGAGCCGGTGATCGATGTGCTGCATTTCGTACTGGAATCAAAGATCACGCCAAGGTCGACTTGCACACAGCGTATGAACCGAGCGTTATGGGATTGCTTTCTGTTGTCGTTGAAAGCACCCGTAACATTTAGAGGCCTATCATGTTCAGGATCGATGGTCTGATTCAATAATCCAGCAATTTCACTGTGTCACCTGGCCACACATACACCGAGGCTACCACAATACCCTTGGAATTACGTACTGCGCAGCCCTCAGCAACTTCGACGTCCAGTGCTCCGACGAGGTGGAATGGCACACGCTCATTTCCTTACTTGCACAAGGCCACGCCCTACGCCCGGTGCATAGGCCTGTTTACTCATGCGACACACCTGTAGCCGGCGATTTCCTGTGGTCTCCCCAATTCTCGATAAAAACAAAGTACACGCATTCACATGAGGATTTGGCGGTCGATTTTCGAACAGCTTACAGCGCAAAAAGGATTTTGTCGCCTTCTTTAATCTTCGTCCTCGTCGCTTTTTGCGCTGTAAGCTACTCGTAAATGACCTATTACCATCGCCCAGGTTTCACTTCCTAATGTGGTTGTGCGTGGGCCTGTGTGCGCTAGCGAACGCAGGTTCAACGAGCAGATGGCAAGTTGGTGAGTCTGATCGAGCAGTGCAAAACAACGTTGCACGATTATGTCAAGCCGATGTTCCTTCAGTCCATTCAATCTATCACGCATTACTCGATATGGATTCGCAACGCCTTGATAAACTGTAAAATCGTATTTTAGCGTTGGTGATACAAATGACCTCGATAGATGTGGCTTGACTCAGCGCAACGTAAGCAAGTTTCTGGGGGTGATGCGTGTCATAGTCTTATACGACCGCAGTATACTTGCCGCCCTGGGACTTGTGGATTGTAGTTGGTACTTGAACCACAGGAGATGGTGTGCGGCGACATGTGATGTTTACCCGTGCGCAGTGCACTTTGCGTATGATAAACATGTGCCAACTCGCTCAAGTTTCTATAATCCTGCCTTATGGTTCATAATTTAGGTCACTGGGCGTTGTTCAACAGGCACCCAGTCAGGGCTGAGAGCGCTCCGGAGTACTCTGCGCAACGGTGCCGCCGTCAGTCGCGCAAATCTTGGCAGTCGCACACCATAGTCAATATTCAGCCGCAGTTTTTTTTTTAATACCTATTCGTCTACATCCGTGTGGGCAGCGTTCCACTACGTCTGTGTTGACCGTTATCATTTAGGGCTCCGCAGTGTACAAAATGATTTTTGAAGGTATGTTCCACATTTCGGTCAGCGACATTTTGGCCATTTTCTCTATCGCCTTGTCGCGCTCTTCGGCGGTTCGGTTACCAGAATCCGTGTCCTCGGCACGGATGGTCTGCACATCGGATATGCCTACTATGGCGTTTTGGGTGTTGAACGCTTTGACATCCTTGTTCGCGTGGAAAAGACGGACGCCTTATCGACACCTTCGAGACCCATTTGCTTTAGTGAGAAAAGCGACTGCGCAACATGCTCAGCTCGTCGTCGGTGAGGCCTGCTCCCATCTGGGTGAGAGCAGCAGCGAACATTGCTTCCTTTTGTCTCACCACTTGGAAGCAGTGGGAAGTATGCCAGGTGGTGCCACGTAACCTCCTGGCTGTAGATGTTTTGCCGGCTTTTGTTTCGCCGAAGTACATTAATTGCCCTAACGGGTGGTAGTTGACGCAAATCACCGCACATGACCACGTCAAATCTTCCAAAGAAATCGTCGTAGAGGGCACTTATTTGCCGCAGCCGGTGGCCGGTTCTGGCTGGTACGTCAGCATCATGCTAACCTCGTCCACGATAACGCATTTCATGTTCCTGAATACAAGTCGGAACGAATTGAGATCGCTGCCTCGTAAACCACAATCGTCTGTGGTGCTAGATTTGAAGGCTGCGGGCACAGTTACACTACCGATGCATCCGCTGCCTTGCCTGTTGTTGCACAGGTGAAGTGAGCACCGCGAGCACTTTCCGATGAAGAGTTGCAGTAGCGATTGTAAATGTCCATTAGCAGACAAAGCACAAACGTCTTCCGGCAGCAGCCGACACCCGTCAAAATGATGCGCAGATGTTGCGAGTAGGGAGTGGTGAGTCTGCGCTGTTCGTCGTTTGTTAGCCGCATGTTTCCGAGAAAGCGACCTATCTTTCAATTATTTTCGACGAAAACTTGGAGGACGCTTGAAAGGACGGAAAACCAATTTTCTTCGAGCATGCTTTGCTTAGTGCAATGGAAAGCTCAACGGTCACATTGTCTAGTCACGGAGTGGCAACGCTGAGAACGCCGAGAAGTATAAACAGACTTCCCTCTGCAGTGACTATTAAGTTGTACGCACACCACACGCTGCAAACAGTGGGAGGTGAGCGCGACAGCGGTTCGTGTTTGTGCGCTGTGGTTTGCTGCGCATGTGTGCACTCCGCGTGCAGGCGCCGCGGCTCGACGTTTATTACGAGTTGCCGTGAAAGTGACATCACTTCTCAGCGTCAACTTGTTTTACCTCATAAGCAGCCCAGAACAGAGCTTGGGTGGATGTAATACTGGTATACATACTAACTTTGATCGCTTATTATGGCACGGATCAAAACATCAGACTGGGTGCCGCGAACGGAATGTCTCCATAGCGCAGCATGAAGGCTCTTCCGCTAGGCTGCGGCATATACAGGTTTTTCTGGGGCTTCTAAACGCAATTTAACGTTATAATCGTACTCGAATTGCGACAAGAACGCTCAAATCTGTCACGATAATTTCCTTACAGGGCCTAGCTACGAAATTCGGACAACTTTTGGTCCGTTTAAGCTTCGCCTTTCGAAGTGCAATACGGCAGCGTTATTGGACCCCGTTCGCACTACGTTCTCAATGGCTTGCCACGTTTCGCACCTCGGTGGACACCTAAGCCCTGCTGGGAGGGAAGGCACGTCTGTGCGAGTCGCATTGTCCGTTGTAAACTCTCCTAAGGCGCCTAATTTCAATTACAGTAGTGAAGTACCTACTACACGCGCACCTACGTAGGCAGCACGCGCTCCTACGTAGCTACATACTTTGTAAATGTTGTGGCTTATAATGGTGCTAATGAATAATAGCTCAGCCCTATGCGATGGGTTGGCAGCTTTCAACCGCTCACACATCACGCAATTCAGAAGGTGTGAGGCTTGCCACGATTCTACGCTTCTGGCACGCAATATTACCTACGTTGACGCGACTCCTTGCTCTACATGACGACTGTATAGGGTATTTCCCCGAATCAGTTCCAATGACTTGAGTGGATAATAATTGAAGAGAAAACAAACGAAAAAGTACTGCCGTGGCTCCGTGCTAGCTTACTTGAGTGCAATAGAGAATTCCTGGGCCCGATTACGGCTCTGATTCTGATTTTTATTTTTCACCCAGATGATTTTTCGCTCAAGGACAACGCCAAGTTGTCGCCTCGTTACGAATGCTGGCGACACAGAATTTTCTGCCGCTCGGGCTCTGTAACCATATCATTAGAATAAAAATGACACAAAGCTGATCACGTATGACACACCGGGATTAGTACGAATTTCAGCGTAATCCTCAGAGAACCCGTCTCTCAGAGCAGCGCCACCCGCCACGGTGGTCTAGTGGTTATGGTGACTGCTCACTCCAGCGTCGTCGGATGGGCGGCGGCGGCCGCATTTTCGATGAAAGCGGAAATGCTCGAGGCCCGTGATTTAGGTGCATGGGCCGTAGGTGGTCGAAATTTCCGCCGCCCTCCACTACGGCGTCTCTCACAACCACATCGTGGTTTTGAGACGTGAAACCCCATCGATTAGTATAATTATTGAATGCTACTACCTCGCTGCACGCTTCAGATTCCGCATGAAGTTCTTAACGCCACTAGCAAACCTGGGAGGGACCAATGGTGGTAAAGCGCTTTTAAAGCATTATTGTATAACGTAGATACTCATTTTAAATATTTTTCCCGAAACCTGGAATACTAACCAGTATATTTCTACCGGCGTATTGCAGCAGCAGTTGGACCGATTATACTATGGGACGGCTATGTCACCTGTGGGTCCACTACAAACCCATTCGTTCTACAAAACGACGCCATGAGAGACCTTTTAACGTGAGTGTTTTCTTCAACTCGGTATGCCGGAAATAAGTGCGCTGACGGGAATGGTTAAGGCCTCTAAAAACGGCGCTGAAAACTTGAACCCTTTGCCTTTGCATCGGATTAAACATGCATTGTCTGTGACGTGCAGTACTCACGGATTCAAACGCGACATTGCTTTTTTTAGTATAACTACTTCTACGCTCAATTGCTCGAGATAACCCTGTCATGTCGCGGCGAATCTGGTCTCTAAATATAATGTTGCCTCTGATCTAGGCGTTGGAGTTGAAATTAGACCGGTATGGTCCGAACTGAAGACGGTGGAAGCAAGGGTATGTGCGTTGCTAAGCCGTGAACTGTCTTATTTCAATCCGTGGGTACTGTACATCAAATTTGGTAGAATAGACTGGAATTTTCAACACGCAGACCCATGTCACTTCTCACTATTTGTGCATTATCATTCGCTTACGCTGGTAATCTTAGTTGCAGATTCGTTTCTGGCGTTGCTTGCGTGTTTGCGTGAAAACTTTAAATACATTTGCCCTGCCTTTCAGCATCTCGACAACAATCGAGTAGAGTGAATCTGTGGCTTCAATTTGTAAAATATAATTTCCGTCGAAAATCCACAAAGTTGGGATAATTCCAAGCTGCCGTACATTTTATGACGGCCAATCCATGAGCGATCAGCAAACCAATGAAACTTTTTGATGGGATGACGCAACGCTTGAGCGTATTGCGATTGAACGGCGAAATACCGTATTTATTCGAATGCAACACGCGTTTTTTTTCCCCAAATTTCTGCTACCTAAAGTCGACCCTTGCGTTACAATCGTAGTCGCGTTTCAACCGAGTAAATACAGTATTTCCTTCGCACTACTGGTAGCGAGCGTGATAGAAGATACACGCTGAAGAAACGACACGTCAGCCGCTTCCGTACACTGTTACCACTGGCGCAAACGAGCAACGCGCAGAATTCTGATTCTCTGGAACGCAATTTAGCCACTTGTGCGCAACCCGTATACTGGCAGTTTCTGCATTCTTCGCATATGGCCAACATATTGATCGATATGTGCGAAGGGGTAGTTACAGAATTCGCTACATTACTAAAGCACAGTACACTATTGCTGTGCGAAAAGAAGCTTCCAGAAAATGTCAATGCGCTTTTCGTTTTTGCCGCATCGTAAGGAGATGTTTTAAATGCCACGTTTTAGTTTTTGCTGTACTGCCCTAAGATTGAACCTGCTGGTGATGGCTTATCCTTCTTGGTTCTTCCTCTTGTTCCCACATTGAAACCATGTCCCTTTCCTCAGGTTACAAACGGCAGTAAATAAGTCATGCGCGTTGCACAAGATTTTTACTTACTCGAACGGTCAGTGTCACCGTTAAGAAAACGGCAATCACGATTAATGGCAGAGGGCGACGCATTTCGTCAGGTGTGTCCAGCGGTAGTCCTCCAGATGTTTACCTCTGTAAAATGTATGAGATTCGAAGTAAAAACAGACATTATAATGCCTTAGTAAATGTTCTCAGCTCCTCATGAATAAGAAGGTAGTGTGAAAATTACTCAGAGGAATATCAAATGACACCTTTGCCTAGCGCGAAGTAATTTACAAAACGAGGTGGGCTACGAAATTCGCTGCCTTGAAATATCACGTACTGCAAACATCCGAACTAGGTATCGGTGCAATAGATTGAACATGTTAATGTACAGCCAATTTGCAATCCGTTGCATCCAGTCTGCGTCTTTATCAGGTGACAGGATCGTTACATAACTGCAGGAGAGTAAGTTCGTAGCAACGGTATAAATATACTCATATTGATAATATACTGAAGTGTTCAAACAAACGTTTCTGACTACTGACTTTAAGAATGTATCTATTTTTTGACAAATTTTCCCATGAAGGGCTTTTGACTACGTGTAACTGTCAAAAAACAACGAAGAAGAGAAGTGTTTTGACATCTGGTAGTTCAGTATTCCACAGCTCTGTATACTCACCTCTATTCCACCCGAAAACTCCACTGCCACGTTGGCCAAACAACCACCCACACCGACAGAGCCTCCCGCTCTTATGCACAATCTTTATAAGCGGTCACGTGGTTCTTCGCCACATTTGCGGGCTGACGGCACTCTGCTCGGACAGGTCTCCGACAGAGTGGTGTCGCCATATGTCACGCCTGTCCGGCTCAAAGGCCCGTTCTTTGTCCTCCCCCCGATTCGGCAGAAAACCCTCAATCGTGGCTTCATTAGGCTCTGCTACGTCTCGCCGACAATCAGCGCGGAAACACGACGGTGCTCCCGGATGGAGGGGGAAGGGACCGCGGATCGTGTGGCGCCGGCGGCGGCAAGCCCGCGGATTCGCGCGTCTTAGGATCGCGGTGGAGCAGCCAGAGGACTCACAAGAAGTGGCTCGTTTGGGCTACTGAGTGAGGCGCACAAAGCGCTCATGTTGCTTTCGCGTGTGTCTCAATCGAACCGCTTATTGGCACCGGTGCCACGACGATGCCGCCCCCCCCCCCCCCCCCCTTCCTGCTGTCGTCCGGGCGGATCAGAACGAATCCGTGGTCTCCGCGCTGCCCATTGATGCCACACAATGCGCGTTACGCTGAATACCTGTCACTTCTTGTGTTTACGTAGAGCAGAGACCACGCGCTGCACGCAGCGTACAAAATGCAGCTACAGACAAGTGCGTACGAAGTGTTGTGGTGTTCGTAAAATGGCGCCCGAGGGGCTGAACTGGAATCCCTTGCAAGGCTACTGGTTCGACAGAGGAACGTTCTTATTCGTAGAACAAGAACTTAACCACTTTACCCGCACAAGGCTTTGAGGAGGGCGCGCAGTGTGCGTTCATTTGCGTAATACAGATTGTATATACACAGGAAACACGCTAACATGCTCCTTATTTGACATTGGACATTGGTCTATTTGACATTGGACGGCGATTTTATCCGATGTGATTGTAGGCCAATGATTACTTCCTGTTACTCGGTCCTCAGGTGTTCTCGCCAACCTAATTTTTCTGGGTAGTCTGCCCGCTGTGGCGGAAGTACTGCTGCAATTTTGAGTTGTTCATACTCAGAAACCTGAAAGAAGTAGACCACGTGCACGCCAGACATTCACAACGCACATGGTTGTATACACGGTTCTGTATGTTATACATATAAGCCCTGATTGTGTAAGCATAGAGACTCCCTGGCTGCACGCGCACTCGCACGTTGCGTCAACCACTTTCAATCTTGCTGCCTAGTAGAGCTCTCTCCGTGGGACACCTTGTATGCCATTACTCAAGCATGTTGGCGCGATGATGAAATGTTGCGGTAGGGACACGAAGCTGCCAGACAAGCACATAGAAAAAGACTGGAGGAGCGCGGATTCCTACGTTTCAGCAACTCTGTAATTGCCTTGAAATTATGCCAGTAAGAAAATGCTTCCGTGCAATGTATGCAATATGAGTTATTAAATATGTGACTGCATTCTGCACGACGAGAGCGTGCGCCAGGAAAATACGGTAAGACATACTGTTTTTAACAGCGAAGCTGTTTCAGCGAGCCGTAATTTGTGTGGCCTATCATAAAAGGGGTATGTGCCACGGCCTACATCACTGAGCTAAGGCCCAGAAGCAACCTAGAAGCAGCCAGATTAGTCTTCAGAATCGTCCACATTCGCTGTTTCAAGCCTTGCGTGGCTTAGTGCAAGCTCCTCCATTCTTTTGTGTGTGTTTGTGTTCAAGCCAGGCCCGTAGCCCCCCCGCCCCCCCCGCCTGAAATTTGGATGGAGGTGGTGTTTTACCAAGAATGGACAATTAACATGGGTGTTTTTCGAGGCATTCAACTAGTGACCCCCCCCCCCCTTCCAAAAAAAATTACCAGCTACGGGCCTGGTTCAAGCTAAGGAGGCAGTCGCTTGTTTGTGCCGCAACGGTCTAGAGCAGGTGTCTCAAACTCACGTGACCTACCTGGCCGCAGCCGCGAAATTTAGTCCCGCGTGGGCCAGGAAAATGAAGGTCAGGACGGGGAGGGGGCGTGTGCTTGAACATGTCAGCTAATGTTGGTTGCCCTATGAAAGAAGGCCTTATCCCCATATCCATATATGGGTCATTTCTGAAAGATGGGATTTGACGTTGACATTCGAGAAATCCATGGTAACCGCATGACTTGCTTCACGAAACAATTCTTGCAGCCAGTAATGTCTCTAGCTTGGCTAAAGAAAGCGTTATTAATCGTAATAGGCTAGAAAACACGCGCAGACGGCTCGGCCGGAGTGCTATCCGTGGCGAGACGTGAGCGACCAAGCGCCAGCGAAACAGCTGGTGAACCTTCGCTTGGTCGCGTGGTACCGCCGCGGCAAGTCTTTCAGCAAGCGCAGGCGTGACGCCTCTCCGCAGCGTACCGCATGGCTCGACGTCACGCCTGCCATGCATGCGCTCCGGCGGCTTGACGCCATTGCGACGAGATAAATGACATTTGGAGACGTAAGCTTTCGCTATAATAGTGCAAGTACCTTTATCCAGGTCACAAAATTTTATTTCTTGTGAAGCACAAACTGCTCAAGTTCGAAACACTCTGGCTTGACGCCTGGCAACGCTTAGCGGCGACGAAGGAATTAACTTCTTGTTAATCCGACGAAGGGATTAACTTTTGTGCGGAGACGATCATCATGGTCGTTTGCAGCTGTTCATCCGTCAGTCTCGACTGGAACGCAGACTTGTTCACGATCATCATGGTCGTTTCTGGCACTCCCCACTTTCTTCAGCGGGGTTTTAGCCTGCAACTCAAGAAGTTCCATCTGTAGCTTTGGCGTAGTGTTATCTACCAGCACCGAAAAGGGCAAATAGAACATTTCAAAATCATCGGCGTGGCTGGTAATGTCCTGAAAGCGCTTTTCGAATGGTCTTTGGAGACCGCGCAGGAAATCAGATAATTTATTACAGGATTCTCTCCGCGTTCTCTAGCAGTTTGAGCGTTAGAAAATGATCTAGCCTGTGAAGTCCCATCTTACGTTACCAAAGCTGCAACCAGGGGCGTAGCCAGGGGGTGGCACACCGGGCACGTGCCCCCCCCCCCCCCCGAAATTTTTTTTTCGCCATGGGATACAGAGCGAAAAATTACCATTTCAAGGAGGTGCCCCTCCCGAAAAAATTTCTGGCTACGCCCCTGGCTGCAACTTGTATTGAAAGACCCAATTGTCCTTATTTATTGTGATAAGGGGCGTTTTCCCTGAAGTTTAACGGCCAGATGGTTCAAATGATCAGTGATATTGGTGAGGAACGCAAGAGAATCACTTCTCGTCAGACAGCTCAACGATTTCCTCTCAGAGATAAAAAAATCTTTTCAGCGCTCTTCCGCGACTCAGCCATCGCAGCTCTGTGTGATACAAAATTTCACAATATTCGCTGTCAACCGCGCCTGAAAGAGATACAAGTTCGCGGTGGTTAAGAGCTCTTGAACGGTTAAAGTCCACCTGCGCTGAACACGATATCCATGACGCCCTTCATTTGCAGACTTGGTGCACAGCGCTTCTTGGTGCAAAATGCATGGAACCGCTGTAAACTGGCTGGTGATGCCGAATGCCGCGAGTTTCGTCCGCAGTCGACCAACAAGCCTGCTCTTGCATGCCACTATAGATGGTGCACCGTAAGTTGCCAAACAAACCAACTTTTCCCACGACAGTGCAGCGCGTTCAACCGCTATTTATTAATTATAAAGAATATCCGCCCCATGTGGTTGTGCCTTTATTTGGTACTGCAAAATACCACTTGAAAGAAAGTCGATTAAACAAACTATTTAGTTTACACACTTTTTAAAATAGCCCGCGTGGTGGTTACGACTGCCAAACGGAAGCGCAAGTCTCTGAACGAAAGACGGAACACTTTGCGTACAAGCGGAAATGTGCTCCGATACAATGAAGTCCTTTTCTGACCATCTGAGTGTTGTGCGGGAGATGAGAACTTGGACTGATGACCACTGCATCCTTAAGCGCACATGTGCAGCAAAAGATTGCTGCATTCTTCAAAAGATCCTCAATAAGCATAAATTCACATTCAAGTGAGCAGCATGACAAATAAACGGGTCTAAATTTCTCTGAGCAACCAATGTTTCCTTCAACTTGTGACAAGAAGCCACAACACTGCTGTTTCGGTTTAACAATTGTTCACTTTAACAAGGCTTTTCCTGAATTTTTTCAAGTGCACTCATTGGAAGTTTCACTCTACTGAGTCCAGGAGTACCACGCGACGTTGAAGTTTTTGTGTACGCCTCTGACAATAATAGCACCCTGTGTTGTCTATAATGCCGATGCTTTCGCCGACTGCAATGGAGAGTGCTTCAAAGTCGTGACAAAGGTGGATTAATTCTTTTTCTATATTTTCACTGATTTGGTTAATGCTCTCAGCTGCAGTGTTTGGAGACAGGCTCATTTTCTCAAATGTGTTTTTTATGCTAAGACAGGCAGCATCAGCGACTGCTACCAGGCATGTTTTGGCGAGCAGGTCTTTATTGAATGGCTTGGATGATTCCGCGATAAGCTCAGAAATGGCGAATCTTGCTTGTTCGCTTGTTCTGGCAGCCGTTTTGTAGAGTGAGTAAAAACTTTATTGACAATGCCCGGCGGTACTGTACGGGGCGGGGCTACAAGCACCCCAGCCTAGGTGACGGCCTCGAGTCCTTGGACACGGGCGGCTTCCTGGGAGTGCCGGACGGCCCACAGTTGGTCGGCGAGGTCATGGCTGAGCAGAGCCGCCTCCCATCGCGCCTCGCGGTTCGAGACTGCCACGTCTACCCGGTTCGTAGGGGACTGCTGCTCGCTACCGGTACACTCCCACAGCATGTGCTGCAGCGTCGCTCTGGATCCGCACACTTTACAGTCGTCAGACGTATAAATGTCTGGATAACAGAGGCGCAGGATCACTGGGTTTGGGTACGTGTGTGTCTGTAGTTGTCTCCAGGCAACCTCCTGTTTCTTGTTTAGTTTTTCGTGGGGTGGTGGATATTTGCATCTGTTCAATCTGTAGTGTTGTGTGATGTCTCTGAAAGTGGTCATGCGATCCCCCCACGTCCACTCCCGCATCGTGCTCGAGGTTTGTGAGACATAAGGACTGCCGGCAGGCGCCACAGCTCGGCGTGCAAGGCCTCGAGCGGCGGCGTGGGCAGTCGCGTTGCCCGCGAGCGGAGGGTCCGTGTGGGCGGGGGTCCATACGAGGAAACTGTCATTTTTGCGGCAAATGTTGCCTTCACGAATTTTGAGAATATCTGCCGCTTCGCGGGAGATCCGGCCGCTGGCGTAGTTACGTATGGCCGCCTGAGAGTCGCCTATGATCACCTCGGCGTCCGTGGTAGCTATCGCGAGGGCTATCGCCGCTTCTTCGGCCGCCTCCGTTTCTTCGGTGCGTATCGTAGCGCTTGCGATGCAAGTTCCAACGTGGTTCGTGATTGCGACCGCGAAACCGCGTTGGCGCTCGTAACGGGCCGCGTCTACGTAAACGGTGTCTGTACTGTTGCCGAATTTCTTTTTCCAGGTCTTGCGCGCGCTTGTTGCGACGACCGATGTGATGCGTAGGGTGCATGTTCTTGGGTAACGGCATAACGACGATGCGCTCGCGAATACGTCTGGGTATCCCTGACCTTTTTCGCCACGCTGCGTGTGGTAGTTTATACCCAGCGTCTCGAGGATGTGTCGACCGGTTCTGGTTATTGCCAAACGTTCGTACTGGGCAATGTTGTGTGCTTCGATGAGCTCGTCTAGGGGATTGTGTAACCCCAGCTCGAGAAATTTTTCCGTGCCAGTATTTATCGGCAGTCCTATTGCGCGTTTGTACGCCTTAGGGATGAGACGGTCTAGTTTGGTTCGTTCAGTCACCTGCCACTTGAGGTAGGAGGCGACGTACGTTATGTGGGTCAGAACGAAAGCCTGTACCAGACGGATGGTATTGCGTTCCTTCATTCCGCTATGGCGATTTGTTATGCGTTTCAGCAACCGGATCGTTCCATTGACAGCACCTTCTATTCTGCGTATAGTTTCGCCGTTGTGTCCATTGGCCGACAGGCGCAAGCCCAGTACTCTAATGTTGTTAACTTGTGGGATGACGGCGCCGTCCGATGTTACTATTTTAATTTCTCTGTCTGTGCGCTCGGTGGCGGAATCGGCGTTCTTGGGTTTACGGCCCCTGCTCGTGGGTCTGTAGAGAAGGAGCTCCGATTTAGCCGCGGCACATTCGAGGCCCGTGCCACGGAGGTAGTCCTGCACCACGTCGACGGCCTCCTGCAACGTTTGCTCGACCTGTCCGTCATTCCCCTCGGCAACCCAGAGGGTGATGTCATCAGCGTACAAGCTGTGGTGGAGGCCCTCTATCTCAGCTAGCTTCCGTGGTAACCCGACTAGCACGAGGTTAAAAAGCATGGGCGAGATTACGGAGCCCTGCGGTGTGCCCGTGCAACCCATGTCTATGTCTTGCGATTCTAGTCCTCCGATCGCTAAGCGGGCCCGGCGACCTGTAGGAAATCCCGTACGTAGTGGTACAATCTCTCGCCCAATCCCAACGCTCGTATGCTTTCAAGTATCGCGGCATGTTTAACGTTGTCGAACGCCTTCTTGAGGTCGAGCCCGAGTATCGCTTTTGTAGATCGCGTGGTATTGTCTACGATATCGTGTTTGAGTTGGAGCATAACGTCCTGCGTGGAAAGGTTACGACGGAACCCCAGCATCGTGTGCGGGAGCATGTCTCGATCCTCGAGGTAGTTGGTAAGACGAGCGAGAACCACGTGTTCCATGACCTTACCAACGCAAGACGTCAGGGATATCGGTCGAAGATTGACAATCTGTACCTGTTTACCCGGTTTGGGGATCATAATTATGCGCGCCGTTTTCCACGAGCTGGGTATAGCGCCCGCGCTCCAGCACCCGTTTATGTAAGCTGTCAGTTGTTCTACCGACTCATCGTCCAAGTTACGCAGCGTTTTATTTCTTATTCCGTCCGGACCTGGCGCCGATTTCGTGTTGAGCTTGTGCAGGACCGCCCTCACCTCTGCGACACTGAAGTCCTCGTCTAGCTCCGCGTTACCCTCACCCTCCCTGGCGTATGCCGGGTGCGTGATGGGGCTAGATGGCTTGAAATAACGGCTGCGCACGTCATCTAGAAAATCCGCGGACGTGCCTTCGTACTCGTGCAGTAACCTGTTTAGCTTATGTGCGTGCGCTGTTTTGGTCTCCTCCGGATCCAATAGATGCCGGAGGAGATGCCACGTCTTGGCCAGTCCCAGCTGGTTCTCCATCCCGTTACACGTCTCCTCCCATTGCGTTTTGCATACCTGTAAGGCGTGCTCTTCGATATCCCTGCTTAGCCGTGCTATGCGCCTGCGTAGCGTTCTATTGTGACGCTGACGCTTCCATCTGTCTTGCAGGCTGCGCTTGGCTTCCCACATATGTAGGTGTTTGCTGTCTATCACCTCGAGCTCTGCTTCCGGCGGGACCTCCCGTGTTGCCGTTTCTATATCTCCCCTGAGCGTGGCGGTCCAGCTCTCGATATCCTCGATAGCCGCACTGCCACGATTCTGCTCTTTCCGGACTTGGCGAAACGCGTCCCAATCTACTAGCCGATGATGCTTGCCCTTGGCGGCGGCCCGATGAAGGCGGTGGTGAGGCCCAGCGTCGACATGGATCTCGATCACTGAGTGATCACTACCCAGGTCCTCCTGCGTATTGTGCCATTGCGCGCTAACAACGTTCTTGATAAACGTGAGGTCGGGCGAAGTGTCCGCACATACGCTATTGCCCCTGCGCGTAGGCGCGGAATGGTCAGTAATGAGCTCGAGCCCCTCATTCTGCGCATCGTCCCAAAGGCGCTTACCCTTTGGCGTTTCGTATCTGTACCCCCCACGCCGCGTGGGGCGCGTTGAAGTCGCCCGCGATGAGCAAGGGCCCGTCACCAGCTGCCTCGCGCGCCTTTCGCAGTATCGTGCTAAACCGATGTTTGGCTTTGGGTCTACTATACACGTTCAGTACAAACAGGCCAGGGCCGCGCCTTTTCCGCGGAATGAGCTCTATGAGTACGTGCGGTATGCTGACGTTCTTGAGTTCGCGTCGGGCCACGGTGAGGTTGCGTCGCACTAGCGTCGCAGCGACCGGCGGTGCTCCCGCGTTCACAGCCTCATCTATCGCTTTGTACCCCGCCAGCTTGACCGGGTCGTTGGTTTCCTGCAAAAGTATTACGTCCGGCTGTGCCCGGCTACGTAGGAATTGTTGGAGATGCGCCCGTTTCCTCCTGTACCCCCTGCAGTTCCACTGCCAGATCGTGAACGTGTTCCGTGTTTTATGCTGTCGTGGGTGGTGTGGTTGTGTGGTTGCGTGTGAAGCCATGGTGACTGTACGTGTTATGATTTACCGTCCAACTGATCCTGCGCCTCTTCATCGGGTGACGGCCTAAAGTACGGTTTCCCAGTCGTCCGTACTGGGCGACCCGCTCCAGCCGGGAGCCGCATTTCGATATTGTCGATGCGCGCTTGCAGCGTCGCGACCATTTGTGTGAGCTGAGATATCGCAACGCTCAACTGCTCGGTTTGCGCGGTTTGCTGAGCTATTGCGCTGTCAAGTTGCGCGGTTTGCTGCACTTGTTGGGCCATCATCGCGTCTACCTTGTCTTCGAGTCTATCGACTCGCTCGCGGAGTTTCTCCTCGCGTTTCTGCGATTTAGCCTCAGCCTGTTCCGGGTCTAGCGCCTTACGTTTAGCGGGTGCGGGATGCGCGTCTTGCTGCTCCATGACTTCCTCCGCGCTCGGGACTGTACTAGCAGCCGCGTCGGCGGCGACGGGTTTAATACAAGGAGATGGAATGGAGACTGTCGGGGCTTCCCCTTCAACGTGGCAATTTCGTTTCTTAACCTTGCATTTTCCTGTTGGAGTTTTTTTATTACTGCTTCGAATTGATCCAATTGTTTCTGTATTGAACTTTCTGGTTCTCTGTTGATACTGTTAGCACAACTTTCACGTCGGTCTACGTCGGCGTTTCTATTAATGGCAGTCTCGGTTCGCGTTTGCGATGCGCGAGGCGCGCGTCCGGAGGCGACGTCCAGCCACCTGACGTTAGGGGGGTCGAATTCTGCTCCGCCTTTGGCTGCAGCGGCATGGTTGGCTCGGGTCGTCGACTTGCTGCCAGCCCGCGCTGAACGGGGTCGGGAGACGCTGCGAGAGTGGGTTCGAGAACGAGTACGGGAGCGAGTGCGGCTCCGCGCGCGGCTCTCCCTCGAGGCCGATCGACTGTAGCCGCTGCGTCGTCTCGATGCGTGGCGTCGTCGGGAGCCCTCCTCTACGTCGTTGACGGTGCTGCTACTGCTATAGGCGCCCTCAGCCTCCTCACGCATTCTGCGCTCCCACTGTCGCCGCTTGACGAGGTAAGGTGTCTTGTACCTGGCTTTGCACTTGCGGTCTCCGGTAAGGTGATCCTTTCCGCATAGTAGGCACACCGGCTCGCACCGATGATCGTCTGGTGGGTTGCTGCATCCGCACCCTCGGCACTTCTTGTCGTTCGGGTTGGGGGCACACGTCGGCCCTGTGTCCCAGACGACCACACTCGTAGCACATGTCGATGTGTTTCTTGTAGAGAGTGCACCTGATCACCATCCCGCCGTAGTTCACGTAACGGGGGCACGTAATAGCCGTCGAAGAGGATGATCACGTTGGTCGTGTTCCCCATGCGCTTGGCATGCAGGATAGCAGGATTACGGTGGTTAACGAGACTTCTCACGACGTCCGCTGGCTTTTCGTCTAGTGATATGCCCTTGATGAGGCCCTTGGCCGTATTCTCCGGTGCCGCTCTGTAGGCAGTCGCTTCGAACTCACGGTCGGCGATGCGCAGCTTGCAAATGCCTCCGTATCGTCTTGCGCGATCTTCTGACGGCGTGCTTACCACAATCACGTTTTGTCGCTCATTCAGACAAACGCTGTCCTCTTCGGCTACCTCGCGCCCCACCCCTGCGGCATTGCGTATGCAGCAGTGGACGCGGTCCTTCTGGTAGTGAGATACGTTGAAGCCGTCCCGGGGTCGCACGATGATCTTGTAGTCATCCGTCGGTAGGTTGGGCATTCGGCTCGCCATGGTGATTTTCCGCACATGCTGCGTCGCTTTCTGTATAAACGCCGCCTTCTTGGAGGACGCTGGCGTTGCTTGCTGGTTCGTCGCCGGGTCGGCGTCTCCGGCCGCTTTCTTGGTATTACGCTTGATCTCGCACCATCCTTGTTCTTTTCCGAACTCCGTCGGCGATAGCTCCTCCCCGTCGACTTGCACGACTTCCATTTTGGACGCCAGCGCAGCGGATGCAGAGCACCCGTTCGCGACGCCGACGTGTCAGGCCTACGTGCCTGGTCTACTGGCTTGGCTGTTGTGCCAGCATGGCGGTACGGAAAATCTTCTTAAAGTAGACAAAATACGGGCTCACCTGCACAAATATGATATCGGGAGAGTCCGCAGGACTTTCGCAGTCACTTGGGAATAGTGTGGACTGAATAGCTTGAAAGAAATCGTCCAAAACCATAGAAAATATTCGGAGCCGATGCGACGCGCGTCCGCAATCCGTGGCCCCCTAGCGTCAATCTCCCCGTTTTGTAGAGATGTTGCTATTTTCCTCAGACGCGGCGTGCTCGCGCACCTTGCCAGTAAAAGCACCATACTTCTCGTAATCGCAAGACATGAAGTGGCGTCGACCATGGATGCCTTCGACATAGCCACAACCTGGTTGCGAACTAAGCACCGTGTTTTGTCTGTTGATTTCGTGAAAAAATAAGACAGTTCCCATCGCTCCTGAAAGCACCTCTTCTCTTCTTTCAGCTCGACGTTTTCCAGATGGCTTGTAAAACGGCATTGCGGCCCCACTAGAGTTTCGCGGCAGAGATCTTCTTCGCTTGGAGATTCAAATCGGTGGCTTTCTGGAGACAAAGAAAAAAATTATTCCTTTGTACTCGCCCAAGTAGGCGCTTAGTTTGGCGTCTCAGTTTAACGCGCGCGTAGTAGTAGTGGTAAGGGGTAACAAGGAGGAAATGGTTTAAACTCAGCTTGGTCAAAAGAGTAAAGACAAGCTGTGCGCAGAGCGCGAGTGCCAAAAGAAGGCGTGACTGGAATACTTCAATACCATGTCCGATACTTTTCTAGCCACGATGCTTCGCCGTCACGCTGTGCGGGAGCTTCGTACTTCATACGCTGCTCAGAGATGCAGTGACGCGACGCCACTGTGTCACAAAGCGCATACTTCGCGTACCGCAACGCTTGCGCCGCATGCGAGACCACAGCCATTATTAAAGAGGCGCGCGGGCGAAGCCCACGCGCACCTCGAGTCTGGCCATGTTACGAGGGAAAAGGCCCGGATGTTTGGCTGTTTTAATAGGTTTTAAGGGGGGACTTGTTCTGAAACATTTTAAAAAATCACAGTTTCACCGCACGGGCTATTTTGAATGCGATAGCAGCAAATTGTAATATTATAAGCAGTAAAGCATCATTTCCTGTAACAGCCTCTGTCTTTTTGTCTGGATCTCATCTGCTTTCTTTTGGTGCTGCTGGCATTCCGCTACCTAGAACTATGTACCAACTTACACAACAAGCCACCTTGATAATAGACGGAGTAAAAAACTGGCAGCTAACTCTTTTTAGATCCAGTCTCCCGTAACGCTATAGACAGTTTCCAGATTGCGATAGTAGCAGCAAGCGTTGTACCCAAAAACTTCCGGTCACCTCATTTATCCGCCCCTAACACCGAGGCCGAAAGCGCGTTTTCAAGTTGTTTCAGGACAAGGAATGTCTGTCTGAAGTTTGTTAGATAAAATGAAGGTGCATAAAGTTTTAGCGAATATCTTATAATATTTGTGTAGCTGAATAGAAACGTCGGAAAACTGCGTCGGAATGTGGCTTATCCTAAGGTGCTTCTTCTTATACCCTGCATGCCCTGTTTGAGTTCCCCCCACGACATGTAGGAAAGGGTGTTTGTTGGGCTAACTGTTGCCTTCTTCATTTTTAGTGGACCGGTGACGAGTCATGCACCATCACTGTGCAGATATGTTTCAAGAAGTGCTGTTTCAGAAAGATTACTTTACCGTGGGAGATGCACGTTTGTGTGTCTGCCTTTAGATAAGAAACTTGAGCGCCTTGGTAAATTTAGTCGGGTATTCTGAAACCCCTGCTGAGCCAAACAAAGTGTTTTACGCAGTAACGACGAACCTTTAACTCATGTGCATAGTACAAATTGGTGACAAGTAGTGGGATTTGCCCAATTTTTGTGGCGCATGCCCGTTTGTGATAGACAATGACGACGCAGGACACGCCGACGTGATGAAGACATGACACGACGAGAAGCCGATACCCTAAGGTGTTTCGCCCCTAAAAACAACACTGCTAGCACAGGACTATGCGACGTCTGATATTTCGGCCCTTCCGTGTTGCTCGCGTCTGACGACACGGCCTTTGGAAGCCCTGGACCACTACGAAAGAAATTCTTTATGCAAACACATTCGAAGCGAAACCCGTCCGTCGCCCTTGCCCTCCACGTTTATTTCTTGTGCGGACAGCCGTCTATTACGGGTTGAAGGCTCATGAACGTACATGTTAAGGAAATTGAAACAAAACAAATAGGAAAAAAAATATAAACGTGGAACAGAGACAATCCTACAAGCGCAATATCCGCGGGTGTTGCGCTTGCTGCACGCCTTCATTCACAGTAACCTTTTGACATACGAAGCGCTGGGCAGGTAATTCCAATAGACTGCTGTTAAGTAAGCAAAATTTGATGGTGTATGCATGAAAGGCGTTAGTAAAGAGAAAAAAAAATGAGCGCCAATAAAGTATCCAAGATGAAGGGAATGTCTTTTATAAACGGTTAATATAAAAAAAGCTGAGTTAGTGGAACTTCCTGAACGAAACTCGAACTGACGAACTATATATCTGTTAAGGTACGTGTTAATACGTTTAAGTAATAACATTTCAACACGTTTACTAATTGAAGACAAAGTGAATATAGGACGACAGTTAACGGCTTGAGCGCTGTCATCCGTTTTCTGAGAAGTTACAACGATCCCTTAAATTTACACTTCTTTTCTAACATTAATAGTCGTTTTAGGGAATATACCGTATAAGAAGATAACAATAATTAAATTACTCAGCTAAACGCAATAAAACTACAGCGTCAGATGTATACGCCATGCAATATATTGTCACCGCAACGAATAGTGTGCTGGAAGCACTATGAAGCCAAAGCTGTAGGTGTTGCTACGAGTGCTGCAAGTGCCAGCTACGTGTGCATGAGTTAAAGCTACAAGTAATTGTCCTCGTAATAGTTGTTAGGAAGAGGAAAGCAAGCGAAACATCATTCAATGCCGGCGAAATCTCGTTAAGTGCTTGCTTAACTGGTACTCGTTAACATAGTTTTTTTTTATATAACGAAACGGTTGGATTATTGATTCAGCATCAGTAAAGCCACCTCTGCATATGCCGTCGAGTGTATACAGGATGCACGAGCGCACGACAGCCCCGCCGCCTGGAGCCGTCGTCGTTCGCCCATCATTTGTCCGGAAATGCGGCAAACGAACCCAAGCGGGTGCGGGAAGGCCAATTTAGGGACTACATGAACGCGACCTCCGTTGAGAGACAAAGGGCTTCTCAGGAAGCGCTCTGAGATATCCAGAAAAACGAGAAATTGTGCTACGTGTGGTTCTTTTTTGTTGATATCCGTTCGGTTAGGTGTTTATTGCTGTTTTTGTTTTTCCCTGCCAACGACGCTTCAAGAGGTGAGGTCTAGGTAGGCCTCTAATTGCTCGGACAAGCGGAGCTCATTTGCTTGGAATAAAAATGGGAAGATAAATAAACGCAACACATTCACGATGAACGTTCCTTCGTAGTGTACGCAGTTATTTACGGACGGCCGCTGAAGGTCCCTGGCAGTGACGATGTGGAGTACCCAGATCTAGCTTATAATAGAAGCATACTAGTGGTCTCTTGGTCAACATCA
>JALIZH010021396.1:0-19742 GCA_030522465.1 Rhipicephalus appendiculatus | reverse complement strand
CTGGACTTGACCTCCCATAGAGTACTAGCACGTCTAGGCTCCTCAAATGGGGTATACACCACAGAATAGAAGAATGAATGGATGCGCATAGGCAATCGCAGTACCTTCGCGTGTCTGGGTCCGCAATAGGGTGGCATATAGTGGATTTCCTCGCAATCCGTATACCCACACACAATGCAGAATAAGTCTCGCTCTCTCACGAGCCGTAACTCACCATAAGAAACGCGGCGCTTTAGAGGATGTGCGCAGGGTCGATGCCGCGTGTAGTCCAGATGGTCCGGTAGCTGTAGCTTATTTTCCTCCAGCCCACCCACTCCCCCACTCGTTTGACGCCCCCTTACACCTTGTACCCCGCAGGAAATAGAATAAGTTACTATAGCTTTAGCAATCGTAATATTCAAATTTAGTTGCTTGTAAAATAGCCAAAATCACCACGCCTTTATTCTCCCTCAGAATTCAGGGGAATTACGAGTGACACTTTTAACGCTGTCTATCTTCTTGAATTTACTACTTGCCATGTACAATATTGCCATGCCCGTTTCTTGCTTTATATTTTTCACCCACAAAAGCTGTATGCAACGCTCGGCGCATATCGCATCTCAGTGTTCGGGCGGCTTCGCGATTGTCTCAGATCGTTTTGTTAAGACTACGCGCAGGGCACCAATGGTCAAGTTTATTCGAGAGCTCTCGAAAGCGCAAGCGATAACGCTAGAAAATTTGATGCCGCATGTATAAAATGCAAACGCGCATCACGACAAATCCGATTATCGACGGCCGACGCTCTGTTTGCCACTATGCCTGAACAACATGCGTTGCTTGCTTGCAGTTTAACTTTACGTTTCCCGGCCACTAGTTCGGCCAAATAACAAGTTACGTATTTCAGAGCTCTGCTCAAGTTATTTTCACCACCACGATCCCCTGACAATAATAATCATACTAATAATATTAAAAATGATAATAATAATATCTGAGCTTTAACATCCGAAAACCAAGATATGATTATGAGGGACGCCGTAGTGGAGGGCTCCGGAAATTTCGACAATCTGGTGTTCTTTAACGTGCACCGACATCGCACAGTACACGGGCCTCTACCATTTCGCCTCCATAGAAATGCGAACGCCGCGGCCGGGATCGAACCCGCTACCTTCGGGTCAGCAGTCGAGCACCCTAACCGCTACACCACCGCGGCGGACGCCACCTGACAATATTGTGACGAGGTTGTGGAGGTGAAGAAAGCAAAAGTCACTTAATAATGATGAAACGAATTATCGGACGAACTTTTGCTGTAGCATAAGTATCCCACACTCAATGCACAGAGAAAGTGGCACGCACAGATAACGGTCGTCGGTAATCTGGGCGCGTCGGAATTTTGTACATGCGGCGTCGAAGATTCGAGCGTTATTGTTAGCGGCCTGCGAAAGTTTCAGAAAGAACTCTATTGCTCGCGTTGCGTGCTCAAGTTAGTCAGAGCAATCTAAAATAGACGGGAATTTTCGACATCCGGATGCGGCGCGAGCAGGCAGTAAATTAATTGTGAATGTAATGTAAAGTTAATAATGCAATGTAGAGTAATTGTGAATATGTAGCGAAATATATACGAGAAAAATCAAATTGGACAAAGGAACAGAATGGATTTCAATAACCTAAAGATGGCTCGTACAATATGAATAACATTTTTTTCTCTGTTATCCAACTCTATCCAACAGCACGAACAATCGGGTAGTGCTGAAAATTTTTAAGTTTAGGTGTCAGTTTAGCCCAGAGTTCTGTTCACAATTGTAGAAGAAACAACATATAAATCGAAAGGGGAGAGGGAAGACAAAACCTTGATTCGAAACCAATAGCTGATGCGTCCTTCAGTTGCATAATATGAACAGCCCATGAAATAAATGGCTGGAAAAGGACCACGTTTATCGGTTCGAATCTTATCAGCGCGTATTGTGGCTGCCTCGTCTGTCTACACCAAGTCCCTTAAAGAGCGTCCCTTCGGTGCTCCAAGTAGAAATACTTGAAAAGAAAACATGTCAGAAACAAGACAACATAAACTCCTACTTATTAGAATTTTGAGGGAAAAAAAGCTTTCTCCGGATGAGTGCCGTCATACGTGGCAACATATGTTACTTTTGTCATTAGAAACCTAACCTTGCGACCGCATATCAAAATATGTCTCATTGGCAGCCCGTGGCGCAAAGGTCGCAGCAGCACTAGCTTTTAATGAGTGTATATAAATGCCATATTTCGTTGTAACGGCTCAAAGTAGCTGACGTGACAAGAAGAAGTTGCTATATTTATTTACTCGAAGCCATTCAGATGGTTGTGAGATAAGCCGAGATGATCAGCTGTAGTGAGATTGAAAGGTGCGCAAACTAAAGCTTATTCATTCTTGGGCAGTACGCAGACAAAGCATGAAATGATCAACATCGCCCTAGAAAGCCACTATTTAGCGCTGCTGTCACTGCTATGAGGCGGGGCCCTCTTGAGGCACACGGCGTTTCTCCACACTCACATAGCACTAGGTTCATGCCGCACCACACGTTCTCCCCACATGAATGCCAACATTGTCTTCAACGTACGGAGCCATGGCATCAGTGCCTCAGTAAGAGCTGCTGCTCCTGTAACATGTGTAAAAACACTAAATCCGCTTCTTCTGGACGTGCAGCTACCTAAGAAAATCATGCTCATTGTTAATCGTGCAAAGCTTGTCAAAAAATTCCCCATCTCCCGCTAAAGGGAACCATGTGTGGATGCGAAGCAGCGGGGAGATAATTAGCTTGAGCGGGAGGGAAGTCGCCGCTCTCATTTCACGGCAGTGGTCCGGGCGCTCATCGCGGCGCTGCGCAGGAGAGAGAATGAGGCGCGCGCGCTCCGTCATTTTCATACCGCGGAACTACCATGGCGCCCCCCAGCGGAGTATGCAGCTGTCACACCACCTGTCATTCCGTAGAGGATTCCTAGAGGAAAGGACGGGGGGGGGGACCGTAGGAGAGGAGAGAGAGGGGACGTGCATGCGCTGTAGGGGTGTGGGACGCTCCGTATAGTAGATGATTCCAAGAGGAGAGAGGGGGGAGAGGACGCGCATGCGCTCTGGGGATATGGGACGCCGGAGCCGCTCCGTAGAGTAGCGTATTCCTAGAGGACAGAGGGGGGAGAGGACGCGGGGCCGCTCCGTAGAGTAGACGATTCCTAGAGGAGAGAAAGGGGGTGAGCGTAGGAGAGAGGGGGGGGGGGACGGCACGCGCATGCGCTGTGGTGGTGTGGGACGCGGGACGGACTAAGCCCCCTCCAAACACACGCAAGCAAGATTAAGGAATGGGGTCAACCTGGGCGACAGACACCACCTGCCTAGCCACTGCTAAGAAGCCTCTCTGTGCTCTCGGCCATGACTCAAGGAATGGGGTCAACCTGGGCGACAGACACCACCTGCCTATCCATTGCTAAGCAGCCTCTCTGTGTTCTTGGCCATGACTCTGATGACTGTGTTAGGGTTGACGGCCTTCATATTACTACAGTGTTCTGGTTCGCATAATGGGCGCTTCCCTACTTCATGAAAGTGGCCGGACGCGGGACGGGGGACGGCGGACGGGGGGACGCGGGAGGGACAGAGCCCCGAGCATAAGATGCTTCGCATCTAAAAATGTCAAAGTGTGCGCAGCTTCAAAGAGGTTGCTGTACAACGTTTCTCCACTAAATGTACTTGATTAAAAAAAAAAACTTAAGCCTTCATATTCTGCTTTTATTAAAAGCAGATTTGCTTCAACTTGTTTTTGATGGAAGCATGGTAAATTGGACACCCTGCGCTTCACTTCTTTCCAATTGTAAATCCTCCACTTCCTCCGCTGCTTCCAGGGAAACCAATACCACCTCCCATACCGCCTCCAAGAGCTGCAGCTTCATTGATGATGATAGCTGGAAATAACGAACAAAAATTGGGGCACCCTTAAGCTTCGCCTTTAAGAGTTGAACGCGGATAGCGATATCCCGTCCCTACTGCGTACTTCAATCACTTAGTGCATACTATGTAATGGGTAGTATGGTTTAAACCAGGAGAAATTATGCGCGGCAAATGTGGAAAATGTTTTCGAAATTGCTGTGCACCCACTACGTGGTGTTAAGGGAATACGCGCAGTAAGGTGTGTGCCGTTTGTAATGGGTGGCTGGCTTTAAACTATGGAATCGTTATGATAGTCACATATTCTGACGCCCGATGGCAATTTACGCTTGTACCACGCAATATTCCTGGGATATTACACGTTATATTGCGACGCCTATATAAAGGACGCTTGCATTTGCGAAGCGTGGAAGTTATTTTCACTGCATTTCCAAGCAGAGGAAGTTATTTTCACAGTATATCCAAGCAGAGGCATGGCTGTGTGGTAGAACGCCTGCTTGCCACGCAGACGACCCGGGTTCGATCCTCACTCGGACCCGAAAATTTTTATTATTTATTTTATTTGCATCTTTCTCGATTTTTCGGTCACGGACAAGATGATGATTTTTCGCTCACAACCAACGACACCGACGCCGACACCGACGCCGACGCCGGAATTTCTGCGAAACGAGCTCTTTAACGCTGTCGCGTTAAAAGTGGTCTCAGTGCTTCAGTCGATAGCGGGTGTTTCAGGCACTTTTTTTTGCCCGGCCCTAAAAATGTATTACATCACTTTTTTTAGCAGCCGAGCGGCAATCGACTTTCCGTCACCGCACAAAAAGGCTGTCAGATTTTCAGGCATTGATAAGCAGAATGCGCCTTTTGTCAGTAGGAATACCGCACCCACCTAACTTTCGATAACAATATATATGCAATAGGAGAAACTGTCTCGAAGCATTGCCAAGGATAACAGCAAGGAAGTATATGCGTCACTATTTGATGCGTGGATCTTCTAGAATAGAATAAATTCTACGGCGCGTAAAAACACGTTAATTCGCTTTTGTGGAACAACAATTCATTTAGAAAACAATGATTAGCACTGGCTCGCCTACGCCCCACAGTCATCGTGCCTTGACAAGATGGTGCTTGAAGTGTGACAGAGAGGTTCGCATCTCCTCTTAGGTTTGATTGACTCCTGAAGCTTCAAGCCATGGAGATGCTGTCCTGCGCAGAAAACTTCTGCGCACACTGCGTATTGCTTAAATATTGTCACCAGGCTAACAGATTGTCACTAGAAGAAGCAGGGGGGATGATACAAAAAACAGAGGCGTTTTCCTTAAAAAAATAGCTGACCTCTCTGCATTGGACGTTTTGCTAACTTCATGAGACCATGTCTCGCTAGTGTTCTAAATACGGTGGTCGTCAAGAAAAGCCCCCCTAGCATGGTCATTACGTCAGTCCTAGAAAAATGCCACCGTGTGCCAAGCACAAACCAAAATAAACCCAGAAAGATTAGCAGTAATTCATACCTAATGCAACGGCGACCCACACCAGGGCGTTGGCTCCAACAAAACCGTTCATGTTGACTGGTGCTGTAACAACACACCTTTTTTTTAAGCGCCATCACAGAATGAGTGGAAAAAGTATTTGAAAAATCCATCTGATGGTTTAAACGTAACAGTTATTCAGCTTAAATTACAAGGCGTGGGATTAAGCAGTGAAACATTGTGCTCTAAATTAAACTGGCAGTATTTGGAAGCATGCACCTGTTAGCTTTAAAATGCAGCTATTTTATTGGTTCTTGAATCTTGACACTATGATGCCGCTGCTCGAGCAAATTTTCTTGAGAAATACTGTTACTGTTTGCTAAGATACTCGGAAATCATACGGTAAAGTGAAGTTTTAAGAGTTCTGAAGTTTCGTAAAGAGGCGTGAGGGAACTGTCAAAGAGCAGTTAAAATATAAAAAAAAATGCTTCTGACTTTCAATTTACCCCATGAAAGTGCGCTGGAGGCATACATCACATACTGATATTTCAAAGCTAAAATAGACGAAGTTAACTTGAATAAATGCTGACACACCGCCCAGAGATGCTGGATATGCAACACCGTAATAATGGCATACATTAGGAAACTGCTAAATATGGTCTGCAATCAAAACGCATTTGTTAATTCTTAAAACAGTTCTTGAAAAAATGTATGTCTAGATTGATGATGTGCACATTCTTGACTTAGGTGTCCATACAAAGGCAAGAACTCGCTGAAGAGACACTTTCCGTAGTTTACGCACATCTCTTTTAAAATTATTCAATACTCATCGGGCTGCCTATGCTGTAGGATACGCACCAAGGTACGACGCTGAGGAATCAGACGAGGATTTTGGATGAAACGTGCCCGTAGCTGCGGGGCTCATATATCGTCACTAGCTATCATGGTGCGAGGCTTGTTCAATGTAATAAGAGAATCAAACTTCATATTTTTTGAAGAACGCTAAGTGCTTCTGACAGGTAATTTCTTCATTTGACGTATTTCACTTAGAAATCAGGAAGAAATCGAACACAGGAGAGAAAAGGGGGGATATATTTTATATTTGGAAGACTTAATCATTTTGTTCTAATTGGAAGCGGAGGCCTGCCCATGAGAAGAAATGACATTTTTAGGGGCGAAGCTCCTTAAAGCGGCACCCGTTCGTCCCTCGTCGTAGTGCGTAACCAGTCTTACGCTTTGACCTCCAAAGTGGTGCCGGTGGGAGATTTCTCCTGTGCGTTGCTGAACAATAAAAAATTCGCAGCGTGCGCGTTAACTAAAAGCCGAATTCTTCTGTCTCTCATTCCCCATTAGCAGCCATTGGCATGTTCCAGTAGGAAACGTTAGTAGAAGTAGAAGTGTTAAAAGCCGACTTCTCCTGTCTCTCATTCCCAGTAGCAGCCATTGTTTACCTCCAAGGTAGTGCCTGGTGAGATTTCTCCTGTGCGTGATTAAACAATAAAAATTTTGTTCAAAACGCCGTTGATTGATGAAATAAACCAACGAAAGACGCCAGATGTTTTCTAAAAGCAAAACGAAAAGACGCCAGATGTTTCTAAAGCAAAACGAAAAGACGCCAGCTGCTTAACGAAAGACGCCAGGTGTTTTCTAAAGCAATGGTTTTATAATCAAAACCATATCGCGATACAGGTTTGTAGTTGACGATGCTCGTTGCCGTCGGTGTGTGCTCGTATGCAAGAACCACTTAGCTTACATTTCACCGACCACAAAGCGGTCATAATGAAAGGACAACGGAAACCAGCAATAAAAGTTTGATAAAACATTTAATCAATCGTTTCACGTCAATTTTATTGGGCGAATTAAGGGAAGAAATTTCACGGTTTAACCGATGATTACTTCCAGGAGCTTCGCCCAATCTCATCATCATTCACCTCGTGGATCTACCGTCAATTTTTTTTTATTGAAATTAAATATAAAAACCACTTAATAGACATGAGAACCTGAAGGAAAAGCTTCGTTGTCTCTCTTGGGTACCGCTTGTGGACGGGCTGGTTTATTTCATTATCCATATTTCTCGTTATTTTTTATTTGTATCTGCACTGGAGATCTTGCCAAGTAAACATACTTTTGAGATTTCCTTTAAGATTCGGAGACTTGTTTGAAATAAATGAGAAAAACGAAAAAAAAATTATTATACTGATAAAGCGGTGCTCGCTGAGGCGTACCACGGTCCAACCTAAAGTTATCGTTGTTCATATCAAGGACCACAATATATCGCATCCTAAAAATCCTCCTTATCCTTACATTGAGGCAATGCGGGCGCAAGAAAAGAAACAAGAGAAAATGTCATTTGGAAAGGATGCAAACAACTTGAAACCTGCAAATTGTGTTTAAATAACTATCGGACGGTTGCTAAAATAAGGAAAATGGGATATATCTGTAGTGCTTTCACATTTACTTCTTTTGTATATGTAGATATACGAAGGCAATCAGCAAAATCAATTAGATCGTTAAATATATATATAAAAACTCATTCGTTTTCTTTTCAGTAAAAGGAGAAAGGCGGTTGGATCGAACAAGGAAACTGAAGGCGTTTTTAGTTCGAACCCAGAGCCCCCCTTGAGCCTGCTCACGCACGCGCTACCGAGCCTTTTCGTTTCCAACGCCTCCAAGATTTCTCGTGTTAGCTGGTCCCGATGACGATTGACAAACGTTCACTGCCGATATTCAGGAATGCAGCCACAGTCTCGGTAGCGCGTACGTGAGCAGGCTTTTATTGCAAATCACAGGAGGAATATCAAAAGAGCGACAAAATAGATGTTGTTCTGCTGTCATTTAAATAATTATCATCTATGCCCTAAAAATGATTTCAATCTTATCTTAGGTAAACTTGTGTTCCATTATCACGTGTATTCAATAGTACCTTCAACTTGAAAAAGAATGACAGATTTTGGGCCAGTTTTACTTTTTAAAGTCGTTTTCTGGACCTTCCGAAAACTGGAAGTAAGTGCGCCATCAAACGTGCTAGCAAGGAACGCAAATTCTGGTACTCGTTGCTCGTGGCGCTGAAAATACAAAATATACCGCATTTCTGTCTCCTTGAATTTGTTCTCAGTGGAAGCTAACTGCCAACAATCACGAATGTCTTGTTTTACTACCGCAGTTTTCCAGCTAATACTTTTCAATCATGTTTAGCGTATAATAGACAAAATTGGTGCCCTTATTCTCTGGCCTAAAATATGTTTTTTTTGTCAGTTTCGATAACTTGCTGTTCCGGCTATGCACACGAACAAATTTCGTTCACGAACACAGGTACGTGAAAACATTTCTTTCATAGAGAAAGTCTAGCTGTGAACGATGGCATGGATCCGGCGGACCAAACGATCAAGGTTGGGTGGTCGGCCAGGCTTGAGTCCTGTTGCACGTAGGTGACGAAGGTGGCGGGATTGCATGATCATCATCATCAGCTTGACCTCGCCCATTGCAGGGCAAAGGACTCTCCCATGTGCCGCTAATCAACCCGGACCTGTGCTTGCCGCTACCACGTTATACCAGCAAACTTCTTAACCCCATCTGCCCACCTCACTTTCTGTCTCCCCCCTCGCGCGTTTGCCTTCCCTTCAGTTACACTTAATGACCAGTGGTTATCCAGCCTACGCGCTACGTGCCCAGCCCATGTCCAGTTCTTCTTCTTGATTTCAACTATGAAGTCCCACTACGACGTCCTTAACCCCCCGCTTGTTCCCTAACCAACTCTGCTCTCTTCCTGTCTCTTAAGGTAACACCTCTGTTTCCTTTCCATAGCTCGCTAGGTCGTCCTCAATTTCAGTTGAACCATTTTTGTTAACTGACATAAAAACTTAGCGCAATTAAAGACGAGACAGACAAGCAAGAAACACGAGGGACTGGCGCTACTCACAACTATTTATTTCACAACGTCGTCATGAAATATATACATACATTTTGGACATGCACAGATGCGTTCCATGAAGAAAAACAAGAAATGAAGATGAAAAACAGATTATCTATCTGGTATACATGTCGAGGTATCTAAATTCATTCGTATGCAGAGTAATGGAAGCTTCGCTAACGCACCCCGCCCCCCCCTCTTCTTAATGTTAAACCCTTCTAGCAACACGCGAGCTTGTTCATTGCAGATTTTACCAAGAATCTTTGCCTGACGAAACAGTGCCTCACAACCACAAGAATTCACGTGATCTGCTATGTGCGTTCGTTCCTTCTTTTTTATATTCAAAGCATGCTCTCGAAAACTGTCATTTGCACACCTTCCGGTTTGACCGATGTAGCTTTTACCACATGACAGTGGTATGTCATAAACGACGCCATCGGCGCATTTCACGTATGGCGAAAGGTGCTTTTTTTGGCATCCTCGCCTCGTTGCTTTTGCCGTAGAAATGCGAGGGCAAAGGCGGGCGAGCTTATTGGGGGGCAGAAAATACCACTCCAACGTCGTGCTTGTTCGAAACCTTCTTGAGGTTATGTGAAACCTTATGTATGTAAGGAACAACCACTAAAGCACGCTTCTTTCGAGCGAAGTCATTGGCTTCTCTATTCATGCTTTGTTTGCCCTTCTGCAAGAGGCTTTCAGCAACTGCAGTGATCACTGCACGTGGATAGCCTGCCACCAGCAGCTTCGATACTTGAGCATCGAAGCTCTGTTGCATCTCGTGGTGGCACGATTTCTTAAGCGCGGACTCAAGGCAAAGCGATGCAATAGCTCTTTTTACTGTCTTGGAGTGAGACGAGTCAAATGGTAAAATCCCCTTCTTTGCCCGAGGGCGATACGACCAGCACACGTGTCGTCCCGGATAGTTAAAATTGATATCTAAAAACTGCAGAGTGCTCTGCATAGGAAGTTCATGTGTAAAGGACAGTCCCTTCCCATGCAGTTTAAAAAGCTCTAAAATCGTGTCCACCTGGCCCCTGCAAGTATCCCCTGCTTGAGGCTTTAGCAAAACTAAAAAATCATCGACAAATCTAAAAAGGTTGGCCCCTTTCATGAAGTAGGGAAGCACCCACTATGCGAACCAGAACACTGTAGTACAATATAAGGCCGTCAACTACCACTACAGTTGCCAGAGTCATTGCCGAGAGCACAGAGAGGCTGCTTAGCAATGGCTAGGCAGGTGGTGTGTGTCGCCCAGGTTGACTCCATTCCTTGATCTTGATTGCATGTGCTTGGAGGGGGGGGGGGGGGCTTAGTCCGTCCCTCCTTCCCGCGTCCCACACCACCACAGCGCATGCCCGTCCCCTCCCCCCCTCTCTCTCCTCTCCTACGCTCACCCCCCTTTCTCTCCTCTAGGAATACTCTACTCTACGCAGCGGCGCTCGCGTACTACACCCCCACAGCGCATGCGCCTTCCCTCCCCCCTCTATCCTCTCCTAAGCTCACCCTCTTCCTCTCCTCTAGGAATCCTCTACTCTAGGGAGCGGCCCCCCGCGTCCCACAACACGACAGCGCATGCGCGTCCCCTCTGTCTCCTCTCCTACAGTTCCTCCCGTTCTCTCCTCTAGGAATCCTTTACTCTACGGAGCGGCTCCCGCGTCCCACAGCGCATGCGCGTCCCCTCTGTCTCCTCTCCTACAGTTCCTCCCGTTCTCTCCTCTAGGAATCCTCTACGGAGCGGCGCGTGACAGGTGGTGCGACAGCTGCATACTCCGCTGAGGGCAGCACGGTAGTTCCGCGGTATAAAAATGACGGAGCTAGCCCCATTCTCTCTCCTGTGCAGCGCCGCGATGAGCGCCCGGGCCGCGAAACGAGAGCGGCGACGTTTCTCCCGCTCAAGCTATCCATCTCTCCGCTGCTTCGCATCCACACATGGTTCCCTTTAGCGGGAGATGGGGAAGTTTTTTAAATAAATACAACGGTCAGCAACAGCAGCTCCAAGAAGGTGTAATTTGATAACAATTAACCTTCAGTTTAGTAAGCAAGGGCAACGCTCATATGGCTTTTGTTCCTGGTGTTGAGCTTATTGATAATGTGTACTACAACTAATATATCTATTTCCTTTATAAAACAAACCACCCATTAAATTTATTTCTCTTAGGCACGTATAACATGAGCTTTAATGTTAAATCTTTGGAGCATAAGCTACGGTGCTTCCGGTGTTAAAACAAGATAGCCTTTTACTGCGCCGTGGTATTGGAACACACGGGAAGTCGTTGAAACTCAATTTGCACTACTGACAATATGAGAAAATATGAGAGTGCGGCGTCCGTTTGCCACGTGCTTATTTCGGGATATCGCAATTACAAAGCAATTTTATTTTTCAACTGTAAAATGCAGTATAATTGAGACGAATGTGACAAGCAATCTGAAAGCTCAAAACATCAGACACGTGTTATGGCAGGAGCAATCAACGATTTGATGACATGAATGGTTGGGCTCCAAAATGCTGGGGCGAATGCCACAGGTTCTAATGGGCAGACATGAGACGGATGGGGAATGTCTATTTTATGTCATTTCGGTAAAATAATTAGGCTTTTGATGAAGGAAATGACTGACATGTACTAAGACTGAAACACGGGGAACATTGCGCAGGTTTTTCTCTGACAGAGGTCGGAGAAAATATGAAAAGAAACATCCCGCGATGTTTGGATTGTGGATATTAACTGACAAGGAGATTAACTTTCTGCACCGTCAAGTAGATGTCACATATAAGGTAGGGCGCATGCGCATTTTCAATCTCCCTCCCCGTCCGCTCATGGGAAAAAGCGTATTTATTCGTGCACGCACAAATAAACGCATTTGTTGGTTCAGCGCTTGGTCCCGTCTTTTCCCTTCTGTCGTGTTTTCGTGCTGTATCCCATAGATGAAGCCGTACCAACAAGCTCGAACCCATACCCTTTTAAAGATCACGCTATCCACATCACTTGTCACTTAGAAAATGTCACGTATAAACGTTTTATATGTATATACACTGATAACTTGAATAAAAGCAATTGCTTCTATGAAACATACAGTATTGTGAAATGAAGTAGACATCATCGGTCGGTTCAGCCAACTTGTAGCTTGTCATGTAATTATTGTGGATAATATGGAGCGCCGCAAGCCGCGAACACGATCGAGCTCGACCAGCCAACACCGATGAAACGTGCACTCACGACCACATACCCACGCCTCTCGGCTAACTTCTTTTGTACTTCACCGATACTTTCCGCACGGCATTGTTGACCGAAGAATTTGGCATCAATGCACACGAACACACGAATGCACACGAATTTGGCACGAATGCACACGAACGAAGCAGCATCTAAGCGTTCCCTACTGCGCAAGTAATGACGACTACGCAATATGTTTGCAAGCCGTCACCACGTTAAACATGCGGTCCTGTGCAGCAGCGATGGCGCTACTCGCTGGCGGCCCACTACAGCGGCAAATCTGTGATGCAGGCTCGGCGCGTACCACCTCGTGGAGAGCCGTTCAGTTCATAAGCTAATTCTAATTCACGAAGTCTTCTTTAGCAAGCACACGATTTCGCAAAGAATCGTTGATACATGATAACAAAGCTGAAATATAATATTTCATCATCATCATCATCATCGTCATCATCCTGTCTACGCCCACTGCAGGACAAAGGCCTCTCCCATGTTTCGCCAATCAACCCGGTCCTGTGCTTTCTGCTGCCACGTTATACCTGCAAACTTCTTAATCTCATCTACCCACCTAATTTTCTGTCTCCCCCCTCACGCGTTTGCCATCTCTTGGAATCCAGTCAGTTACCCTTAATGACCAGCGGTTATCCTGCCGACGTGCTACGTGCCCGGCCCATATCCATTTCTTCTTCTTGATTTCAATTATGATATCCTTAACCCCCGTTTGTTGCCTGACCCACTCTGCTCTCTGCACCTACGGAGCAGAAACCTGGAGACTTACAAAGAGGGTTCCACTTAAACTGCGGACGACGCAGCGAGCGATGGAAAGGAAAATGATAGGTGTAACCTTAAGAGATAATATTTCACACCGCAGCAAATAATGAGGTGGCGAGCACTCTGCACTGTCTATGGTTTGGGCAAGTATCTTGGTCTCATTTCCGTGCAGATCATGACTTGATCCGGTGAAAGTTGCACGGACCATACGTCCGCACGTCCTACCTGTTCATATCCTAACAAACGGGTGGACCCTCCTCCGGGCGCCACCTTAAATATCACAGCGTGCCACCTATGGTTCACGGGTATTGCGAATAGTACATACACCAACACACAAACACACACACACACACACAAACACACACACACACACACACACACATATATATATATATATATATATATATATATATATATATATATAGAGAGAGAGAGAGAGACGAGGGCCCAAAACTGAACCCTAAGACACACCAGACGTTACAGGATACTGGTGATTTGTTGTCGCTGGTGACAAACTGTGTTTTGTTGGCGAGGAAGTACTTGATACACGTTCACATATTGCAATCACTGTTTAAGCTCACTTATCTGAAAACAGAGTAATGGTGAGAAACAAAGTGAAAATCTTTAGAGACGTCGAAAAATATACAATCGATGAGTACTCCTTTCTCTAATGCCGCAAAAAGTTATGTGAAAGAAAGCAGTGGCGGTTCACAAGGAAAATGTTTACAAAAGCCATGTTGACAACAAGAAATGAATGCATTCGTCTTTAGAAAGGCTACGAGATGGTAATAAGTTATCTATTCTAAGAGTTTACAAGGCGTATTGGTGAGGGATGTCGGTCGGTAATTCAAATGGGACTGTGCATCTCCAGATGTAAATAATCGTAGCACCTTGGCACCTGTCGGTCGCGTGGTAAATAACAGGACCTCAAGGTTTAGAAAAACAATTTTGACAAAAAGATTCAAGAGTAAACATCAGTATTTTTCAAAAACTTTGGAGTGATTCCGTTCACTCCGCAAGACGAAGACAAGTTCAGGCCACCAATTAGCTTCTGTAATAAATCAGAATCAATGAGAACGGTATCCATAAATGGGCAGCTATATTCAGTAATATAGGTAATGAAAACAGCTGATGAAAATTACTATTGGGAAAATCAACCAAGGAGCATTATATAGAACTCGGTAGGCCTACACCATTACTGTCAATGGGATGTACTGTTTTCTGCTTATGGCTGCCTATGACGTTCCAAAACTTCTTCGGGTTAGTCACCAGTAAAGAGGGAAGGGTGTTTTTATAAAGCTTTTCTTTGCCATTCTCGACTGCCTCCTTGTGCTGCGTAGAACATTTGCGATAAGGGCACCATGGTCTTGATTCATTACTCTTGCCTTTTTTAAACGAGCGCTTCTTCGTTTTGAGCAGGCGATTTTACGAAGAAGCATGCCACATCCTGAAATTCACCTGAAATAGCACACAATCGTAAGTAACTGTCAACCAAGCTTGCAACTTAATCTTTAAAAATATTGCAATTTCAACGGAATGTTCTTCAAATTTTTGCATGTAGTAGTCAAGAAACACTGCAAGTACGTGGTTAATTGCAGGACAGACGGCCTACTTGTAATCTCTAAACTGCCTCGGTTGGCGAACAGAGTGATTAACTTCATCGCGAAAGGTGAAGTAAATGAAACAATGATCACTTATTCCAGCTAAATTGCATAGTTCCTGAGACGTGTCTTGGGTGGTAGTTAAGACGAGGTGGAACACAGTTGCGGTTGTAGAGCTTGATAAGCTGGGTTCGGTTATAAGTTGGGAAAGATTCAAGTTAATAAAATGCTTGGTTGGGCACGTTGGTTCATTTTGGAGGAGATTTGAGCGCAAGAAAAGACGGCTACACGAGCGCTCACTACCAACTAGTTTTATTCACAAGAAAACATCAGAATATAAAGCTCAGTACACCACAAGCGCGCCTGCCCACTTATCATAAATTGCGCTCAATCAACTGCAACTCACTACCCCGCAAGCATACCAACGTTTGGCTAAGACAAAGCGCTCGTGTATTCGTCTTCTCTTCTTGCGTCTCGTCTTTTCTTGTGCTCAAATCTATTCACAAGATTCAAGTCTTGGCACATGCTTCCAAATTCTGAAGATTCAGGATATAAATTTCTTTGGATAGTACTTTTTGAACACCACTTAATGCTTGGAAAGTTGAAATAACCCTGTAAAAATAAAGGCGCGTATGGGAACCGGCAGTAGTATCAGAAAATGTATCATGCAAATTAGGGCAGAACGTGGAAGGAAAACTGACAGTCGGTGGCAGCAACAGAGAATAATAAGATGGTCGACTATTGCGTAACAGCCAGCTTTTGCTTGACAGTTGTTTTTCACTTATGCTGTTCGCTTGCTGCTTGAGATTTAGCTGCACTTGTTTTCCTTCAGTAATCTGGCGCAGTACTTCCGCATAATTTTTGTCAATCTTAGTGCTGCATCATTTGATAATCATAATCAGTTCTTTACTAAAATGGCAATGCTCTTCTTTTGCAGGCACAGGGCAACGTTTCACGTCACCGCCTAGCAAGAAAAGCGTCGTAACATGCACACTATCACAAATGCTGCTCATAAGAACACTGGAGCATGGAAAGAGCAGCAAGTTGACGTTGCTAGGTTCATGATGAATATAGTTTTCTGTTCACGGAATACAGCCAACGACCTGCATAAATATCTCCGCTGTTAATCCCTTGGATTCGACGCTCTCCGTTGCCGGTCGCGCCAGCTATTTCGCGGAATAATTTTCGCGCATGGAGGCGGCACGGGTCGGTGCCATTGAACGCCATTGAAAAACAAATCTTGTTTCATTCTGTTAGTAATGCTTCACTGCATCAACTGTTTCAGTACGATTTTCGTGTGTGAAAAACTTTGAAGCACACAGGCATGTGAAGAGCAACTTCGCATTTTTTGCACTCCGATCCGCTGTCGTACTTTTTGACGTGTGCCGTGCAAACTAAGCACAACCTTGAGAGATTCTTTTTGAATTTGTTTGGTAGGATCTGACGGGGAAAATGAGCCCACTCGGCGGCTTGTAGGCGCATTGCTGGGGCCGTGACAGGCCGGCTTTTGCGGGACGCCATGTTTCGGAAAAGCCGGGAACGTGCCACACTTTGCCACTAAAAATTACACACACACACACACACACACACACACACACACACACACACACACACACACACACTCACAAACAGCTCCAACAACGGAAAACTATGTCCATCTAGCGAAGAACATATCCAGCAAACAGGAAACATCAAATATAGTGCTGCCATCTATGAAACATTCTCAACAACAACTATTTTCTAAGCGCTTTTGGCTTAGCCATCAAGGCCCGGCGGATCACCGCCTATGGAAACAGCGCCGCTGTAGTACGACGAAACAAACACACACTCGCTATTTCAGGCGCTTGCGATGTTGTAGGGATGATTTATTTTGATGTGCTTATACCCAAACCGAATGCCGTGGTGCGAAATGTCATCTTCGCTGAACAAATCCTGCCCCGGTGCTTCAACTTTTCATTTTGGTCTAATTACCTACGTATAAAAATCGATATTTTCATATCTATATTGGCATATACTGCCATATCTAAAACTCTATATTTTCATATCTGCATTGGCATATATTGCCATATCTAAAACTCTATACTGGCGTATCTATATTGGCATATATTGCCATATCTAAAACTCTATATTGGCAAGTATTGGCATAAATATACCAATGCTACAGTGGGCTAATGAATTTCGCAGCTGTTCTTTCGAAAAAACTGCCGTCACTGCACATCGCTGCGTGCCGGCACTGCGTCAAATTACTTACTGAAATACAAATAGACGCAAACCTACGAGGAAGAAAATTAGAGAGAACAGAAAGGGCGTCACTCGCAACTAACTTTATTCTCAGAACATCAGCGATTTTATAGCCGTAGCAACTATGCGCGCGCAAATCGCCTCACATGCTCGTCAAAAAACACTCGATAAGATTGACAAGAAATGACAAAAAAAAATTGATTAAACGAAAAAAGATTCGAAGAAATCAAACTGACCACCACGCAGAGCAACAGAAGTGTCACTAACACATATATCTCTTTTCTTTTTAATGTAGTATGCTTCCATGATTTCACGCGCTAATGTATCTTTACTCTTTCCAAGAAAGGAAACACTGGAAAACCCGGGCTCACACTTACAGGAACCACAGTGCACCGGCAAATGTGCCGAAAGTTTATTTTTCACGGAAAGTTCATGCTCCCTAATTCTGTCATTTATGCACCGGCCTGTCTGGCCGACGTAAACCCTACCGCAACTAAGCGGGATCTCGTACACCACGCCAACCGAGCAGGCGACATACGGCCTTGCGTGCCTCTTCCCACACGGGGAGGGCCTCGGTGCAGTCGAAATTCGTGGGCACAGGCTCGCCAACTTGCGGGGCGCCGAGAACACCATAGGTACCTTGTACCTGTTAGCCACATTCTTAAGGTTGTGAGCAACCTTGTGCACATATGGCATAACCATGGGCCTTTTTTCAATCGGCTGCCTGTTTCTTCTCGATCCCTTCAGTTTTTGAAGGAGGGTTTCTGAGACTGCGACGACGACAGAACTAGGGTAGCCAGCTGAACACAGCCGCGTGACCTGATTACTGAAACTTTCCTGCATTCTATGCGGACAAGACTTTACCAGTGCTCCTTCCAGGCATATGGAAGCAACGGCCCTCTTGACAAGTTTAGAATGCGGAGCATCAAAAGGTAGAAGTGCCTTGCGTGAACGCGGACAATATGCCCAACATATGTGCGTCTCCGAGAAAGTGAGATTCAGGTCTAAAAATTGCATCACGCTGCCAACAGGAAGTTTATGCGTGAAAACAAGTCCCTTGGCATTTTGTCTAAAAAGAGCTAGAACCTCATCCACTGAGTTAGTGGTTGTCAAAGAAGGGTTAGCTTTAAAAATGACTAAAAAGTCGTCTACATACCTAAAAATCTTCAGCTTCGCATCGTCAATAACCTGAGCCACTTCTCTGTCAAAATCCGCTAAAAATATGTTACATAGGACAGGCGCCACGCATGAACCTATGCAGATCCCTTTTCTCTGAATATAAAACTGATGTTCCGCAAGTTGGTGTTCCGCAAGTTGATGCCCCGCAAGTTGGCGAGCCTGTGCCCACGAATTTCGACTGCACCGAGGCCCTCCCCGTGTGGGAAGAGGCACGCAAGGCCGTATGTCGCCTGCTCGGTTGGCGTGGTGTACGAGATCCCGCTTAGTTGCGGTAGGGTTTACGTCGGCCAGACAGGCCGGTGCATAAATGACAGAATTAGGGACCATGAACTTTCCGTGAAAAATAAACTTTCGGCACATTTGCCGGTGCACTGTGGTTCCTGTAAGTGTGAGCCCGGGTTTTCAAGTGTTTCCGTTCTTGGAAAGAGTAAAGATACATTAGCGCGTGAAATCATGGAAGCATACTACATTAAAAAGAAAAGAGATATATGTGTTAGTGACACTTCTGTTGCTCTGCGTGGTGGTGAGTTTGATTTCTGCGAATCTTTTTTCATTTAATCATTTTTTTTTGTCATTTCTTGTCAATGTTATCGAGTGTTTTTTGACGAGCATGGGATGCGATGTGCGCGTGCATAGTTGCTACGGCTATAAAATCGCTGATGTTCTGAGAATAAAGTTAGTTGCGAGTGACGCCCTTTCTGTTCTCTCTAATTTTCTTCCTCGTAGGTTTGCGTCTATTTGTATTTCAGTAAGCATGTACCAACTAGCCCAACAAAAAGTTTTATTAAGTCAAATTACTTCTTTCGCGGAAATTCATGCGTCGATGTGGGCGTCAGTATTGACGTCGCTCGTAGTAAGCGAACAATCAGCGTTGTCTGTGAGCGAGAAATCGAGGAAGAGGCACATCAACTAGTCAGTAAATTCTTCAGTTCAAATGAGAATCGAATTCAGGAATTGTACTTTGTCAAGCAGGTCTTCTATCACACAGCCGCGCCACTGCTGAAACTGCTTCGGCAAAAACACTCTATGATTCTCGTGTAGTGAGAGCAGTCGCCTTAGCGCATGTAATATTGCGTCTCAGAGCCGTAGAATTTCGCCAGGCGTCAAAATGGCAGGTGCCAGAGCGGTGGTTGCGCAATAAGTGGGTGTTTTAAAGGCCCACCCATTACAAAGCGCCAAACATAATAATCACCATAATCAGCAAAAGCATGAACAAAGCGAGCAGCTGCGCAAGTTCACGTGTTGCCTTTCGAAAGCGTAGCGGGCCCTTCGCTGCTTTGCTAAAGCGAGAATCATGGCGTAGTGGGCACTTCGCAACCGCACTTACAGTGGGCATTCTGGGATAGTTTGATACGTCCTTATAAAAATAGCTATTGATTTGTGGTTGAAGATGCGTTGTGAATTTATTGAAACATTCGATATTCAAAGACTTGGCACAATGTCTTTACGTTGCCCAAGGTTTACTCAATCGCTATT
>JALIZH010021395.1:0-68953 GCA_030522465.1 Rhipicephalus appendiculatus | reverse complement strand
TGCGCCAGCCGCATTGCATTGTGCGGCTTCGAAGTTGACTTACGCGGTACGGGTGGTGGTAGAGGGGTTTTTGTCGTAGTTGCTGCTGTAACAGAGATGAGTAGGAAGGTAAGGTTGTGGGTTCGGTCCCCAACGGAGGCGCGACTTGTTGTTCGTCCTATTTGTTTCTATTTCCATTTACCTCATAGGTATACTGCGGTTCAATTGAACACTACAGATAACACGCCATGCACCTGTGCTCATTACCTACTGCCTTTATAAGGCTGTTCAAAAAAAAGGGCGGGTCATCAATTTGCTCTTTCTCTCTTTTTTAATTTCATAGCGAGCGTCTAGATGCAGTAGTTTTAATGGCATTAGGCATAGCAGGCCACACCGTAAAGTTCACAAACTATAGGTGGTTATTTATTTATTTATTTATTTATTTATTTATTTATTTAATACTGCGGACTCTAGGTCCAAGCAGGGTGGTTAATACAAAAAGAATACAAACGACGTATCAATTACAGAGCAGAAACAAACAATAAATGGCGAACAATGTTGTTTTACAGATTCACATACCAGTAAAGCAGTTTCAGTCCTCAATGGTTCTTTGGAAATACGAAAATTTAGGTCTAAATACGAAAATTTAGAACCAAAGAACATTCAGACACGGTATTCCGGTTATGTAAGCAGTAGTACTCCTAAGATTTGTTAAAGGCCTTGCTCGCATTAAAGCTTTCCTATCTTTTTTAAGATATTCTTATCATTCGATCGTCTACATCACACAACGGCGCACGATTTTTTTTCGTGCTCGTCAGCCGATTACGTCACATTCGTTTGAGAAACTTACCACCTCCCTTTTTATATGTTGGCGTGTAGGTAGCTGCAAGAGGATCGAAGGCTAAAATTAGTACGGCTTCAACGTCCCTGATACGAAGCTATGTTTAAAAAAAATCACAGCATATCCACGGAGTGAATGATGATGAGTGGGCGAAGCTCCGGAGGTTCATCGGTAAACCGTGAATCTTCCGTGAAATTCGCCCAGTACATCATCAAAGACGTGACAAACTTTATGATATTATGGCTTTATGGCTTTATGGTCGGTGAAATGGAGGGAGAGCGGTTCCGGGTGGGTCGTAGTGGAAAGTTTGCAAAGATGAGATCGATGCAGGTTCCTCGGATGGTGATTGGTTGCATGTGGTCAAACGATATGCATGTGAGACCATATCGCGATGCCATGTGTTGTATGACATCGCGATCGTCATCGTCATCAGCGTCATCGTTATGACGCATAGTGGGTACATTCCATGTGCTGTGCCGTGATGACAGCGTCATCGTCATCGCACAGGGGTGGCTACGACGACGACAACGACGCAGGACGACGCCGGACTAGCCTACGCCCTAAGGAGCTTCGCCCCTAAAATGCGATAGCTTAAAGATCTACGGGACGTAGATTTCTCAGACAGTTTTAGAGCCGAGACCACAAGGTGACTTGCGCACGCAAACCCTTGCATTTCTCTGCATTTTCTCCTTGGGTGCGGCTGTGAGTACGAAGGAACGCAAGAGCGTGCGCATGCAAGCCGCTAGGGTTCACCCAGCACTAAGAAACTATATTCGTAATAACTTGATGGTGGTTGGTTGGCTCGCAAATTAGAACTGAGGGTGGAACTGTGCAACTCAAAATTCAACAACACAACTAAATAAATGCCACAAGACAACCACTGGCTCTAATAATCAATAATAAGTTTATTTATATATCTGCGATACTTCTCCTCTTAACGAGACAATAGCAAATGGGGGATGAGGTTATCATTGCGAGCAAAAAAAAAAAAACATTTCATTCTCTGTCGGTTTTGGTGGATAAATTGTGCTCTGCAAACTCTGATGTCGTTAATTTCACACATCACAGGTTTATTAATCGAGGAGTAAATCAGAAGTAGATGTTTCATTCTTAAATTTTGTGCTGAAACTGTAGCAAGTGACGTCACGAATTTCTCAGTGTACTTTTTCATGTTTTGGCGACATTGGCTCAACCAAATTTTCTGAAACTTGGCATGCCAGGTTTCTGGCCTCATCGGAGGACAATGTACTTCATATTTACTGAATAGGAACTACGTAGCACATAGTAGAAGACGGCGAAATATAGGACGTCACGAAATTTGGTGAGGAAACTTCAATGTGGCGTCGCTACCCGTATTTAGCTTTAGCACGTTTTCAAGCTTACCAAGCGCCCTCTCGCGGGAAGCGCGGTGACTTCGCAATTGTCAACGAATGATTTACTAATAAAAAAAATCGTTTTTCTTTTCAGTGTCCTTCTAAGAAACGCTCGAATAACCACAAAATACATACAATGTGACGTTTAAGAGATCTCTGCCGATTCGTTGTTCAGAAATGCGTATGTCTACCGTACGAAATCGAAATAATATGGCAACAAATCTTGTAGTTGAAGTAACGCCACTTATTTTTCGTAAGTGTCGCGCGTGGCAGCCTTACTTTGAAATAAGGCAATTAGAAAAAGACTCACCTGTCCCCGAATCATCTTCAGCTGCAAAGTGAAAAAAAAAGAAAAAGAGAAGGAAACGATCATGACGAACGTCGGTTGCGCAAGGAAAGAACAAATGTCAGATCGAAACATTGTTGGAACAGAATAGTGTCACAGGGCACGCTATCAGAGAAAGGAAGTGGGACGTGAGGGTATGGAGGAATAGACGTGAGGATGAGGAGGAGGGAAAGGAGGAAGGGTGAGAGTAAAGCATAGCACAGCCATGCATAATGTAATACTGCAAGGTGGTGGGAAAGGGAAGTGATGTTGAGGAGAAACATAGAGAAGGGGAGAGAACGACACATAGCATAGACATGGATGGTATAGCGGTATAGCATAGCAAGGGCTGGGAAAAGGAAGTGAGGGTGAGAAAGAGGGAAACGAGGAGGCGAACGCAACTAGCTCCGCTTGTTCCTCACCCTTCCCACCTCCAGTTGGTGCGCAGCAGCCCAATTTTTTTTTATAGGACGGAGCCTTTTTTTCTGCAAATGCCTGATGTCCCTTTGCAGAAATGTGACACAATGGACTAGCTTTTTTACGTAGTACTGTTAATTGATTGCTTATTTATGGAAATATATACAAAGAGAGGGAAAGAAAGGACGGCCGACGCGTTTCCTCTCCCCTTAAGCCGCGGTCGTCGGTTGCATTCACACGTTTTCACTCGCACATACAACGTACGACGCGCAGGGCGTCGTTATTGATCTGAACTTTTTACTGGACATCACGGCGACGGCGACGGTTCATTGGCAAACCCATACCAATGTTTTCCTCACCGGTAAGGTGGTTCTGACCGGCTTATTTCGCCTCAAAGCAGGTCCAAGCGAGCTAGGGTCAAAATCAACGTCCAATGGAACCAATCGTCCAGCAAACGCAAGACAAAACACAACTCGCCAATTCCAACCAGCAAGTGACATCTATAGTCGGTTATAAGTTTTAAAATTATGCGGCATTTTCTCCTCGAATACGGATGTGCACAAGACTGCACCAACCAGGGTTGCCGTTGGGTGGACATGAAAAGGCGCCAGAACTCACGCCAAAAGTAGCCAGAGTAGTCATGTCATTTGATATTATCGCCAAATTTATAGCCAAATAGAACAGAAGCGTTAATATCAACAGAGTCTTTACTATTGATGAATAAATAAAACCATTTTGAATAAGTAAAACCACAAGTTTAAAAAAGAGCCATGGCGCCAACTGGAAATTTTCGTCGCCAACGGGGTCCAAAAGTGGCCAATTTGGCGCGAAGTAGCCACCAACGGCAACCCTGGCACCAACGGGTGCGCAGTCCAGACTGACGTCGGGAGCCGGACGGCTGGCGGCCCCGCTTTGAGAGAACCACCCGAGAATTAAGCAGCATTAAATTTCGGCCAAATGCTACACTCTCTAACATTTGAAAGTTGTACTATCGGGGACCAGACTTCTTGAAAGAAATAACGAGCCGCTGTGCGTGAGTCCCGCGTTAAAACTACTAGGACGTTCTCAGTCGACTTCGTGGTTCATCGCCCCTCACCCTCTCCGAAAATGCTTTCTGCACCTTAAGTGGTGTTGCCTTGTCACCGGGATCAGTCCAACCTTGGCCAAGCGATGGTGCACCTCGCTTGGTCAAAGGTAGTTAAACTGCGCATGGTCGCTTGGTCAAGCTGCGAATTGGTAGGCATTTTTCGCTACTTTCCGAAAAAGTAACTAGCTAGGTAAGACATTGGGCCGCACAAAATAAGCTGATTCGTCCGTCCGTTCATCCATCCATATCCACCCACCCACCCACCCATTTATTCATCCATAGATAGATAGATAGATAGATAGATAGATAGATAGATAGATAGATAGATAGATAGATAGATAGATAGATAGATAGATAGATAGATAGATAGATAGATAGATAGATAGATAGATAGATAGATAGATAGATAGATAGATAGATAGATAGATAGATAGATAGATAGATAGATAGATAGATAGATAGATAGATATTTCGAAGTAACCCATCAAGGCATTCGCGTCGAGAGAGTTGTAAAATTGAAGGACACTTTGTAAAATCCAAAGTGTGTTAGGCGAACGCCTGTGCTCATTGAGACGGGGCCGGTCAGAATGGAACGCGATGCGCGCGTCTCCCTTCTTGCATGATTGGACACGCCGGGCACAGCGACGCTACGCAAGCAAAGCGCGAGCGCTGTAGAGTCCGACGTGAGGCGAGACCAACGCGACCGGCGTCCGTTGGCGCGCCCCGGCGGGCACCTGGCACCATGACAGGGCACGGACGGACGGACGGACGGACGGACGGACGGACGTGAGCATGAGACATTAAAGGCTTTCGCCTTAAAAGCGTGAATGCGGCTCACTTCTGTACGCGGTGGACACCAGAACGAGCAGAATAATCATGATAATGAGCAGGAGCAGTATCGTGCAGCAGACGAGGGGGGACGGCTTCGTCCGGGTACGTGTCCTCGTCCCGATTTTCCGGCCTCCTGAAACGTTGAACACGGACAGGAAAATTAATTTTAAATGAAAACATGGTTGATCCATCCTTCATAGGAATCGGTATAACACGAAAATAAAATGTGTCTTTACCAGGCCCGTAGCCCGGGGGGGGGGGGGGGGGTCCTAGTGCCCCCCCCCCCCTCCGGAATTTCCATGGAGAGGGGTGTTTTGCCGAAAAGAAGTAACAAAAATCGTTGTTTTTCTAAAATAGTCAAGGTCTTGAGCATATGTCCCTTCGTCCCCGCCAAAAAAAATTGCTGGCTACGGGCCTGGTCCTTACAAAAGTATTTGAATGTTTGCTCTACATTGATACGAGAGAACTTGCACAGTGTGTATTGGTGTGGGTAGCTATAGCACCGCTTAACGCGGATGCAGCCACGTTGACGCTTGGTGGCACATCTCCATCCCGAATGTGTCATCTCGACTACTAACGTCCATGATCAATGTTTTAGGTGCGAAGCATCTTAGAGCCGAGCTGAATCTGGTGTGCGTCCTGATCACCCTTACTGTGCATGCGGCTACTCTCTCTCCCACTCTCCTCCTTTATGCAGGTGTTCGGTCGCCTTCTCTCCTCCTCCCCGCGCTGCAGTATGTAAACCCACTCCCTCCTCTCCCTCCCGCATTTCATATAAGGGCGTGCGCTCGGTCTAGGAAGTCTCGCTTGAATCGTGCTGTCGCTCCATCGGTTCCCGCTCGCTGGAGTTGTCTCGAAAGCCTCGCTACCCACGCCGCAGACTCGCGTTGTCTCTCTGTAGCGGAAGCGTTAGCTCGACGCCGACGCTTGGCTTCGACGGCCGAGTGAACGTAAACGGAAACTTGGTGTGCAGCCCCAATGCTGCTTCGCATCCCCTCATGGTTCCCTTTAGTGGGAGATGGTGTAATATTTTTGATCAATTTTTAGACGCTATTTCCGTGACGGAAATACGTCACTGAAGTCTTAGTGGGCCCCGGCATAAAACACCTCTATGTTTAAAAAAAAGCTTATCTCTAGAATCCGTTAGTTGCCAGGTCTACTCTAATCCTTCAGCTTTTCCGTATCAAAGGGGCTCTGAAAAACTTTCTGTGCAAGTTCAGAAAACGCTGCTGATTGGTTGTTGGGGATTCTGGGAATATGTGGGTCAAACATAGCGAGGCATTCGGCATGGCATTTACAAATAAAGTTCAAAGTCAGCTAGAAATTTCTTGCTCTTCTTCACACAAATGATGCCGTATACCCAAAACCTACTGCTTCACATTCCCGAAAGCATGTGGCCATGGCCACTAGCCGATTCAAGCATCGCGAATAGCACACCGCTGCGGCCCCGGTGCACCTAATGCCTCAAAATTTTTTGAATCCTTCTAGAAACACAGGACTTAGGGCGCACGCGATGAAACGCGATCGCACTCTCCGGCTGGGATTAGTGCACGCTAGTGTGTAATGTTAGCACACTACGGAGCGTGGCATCGGAACATGGCGTCGGGCCCCGTGGCAAGAAGCGCATCCTGTCCAAACGCCTCTCTTGATAGATGTTGGCTGTTGGCCAATAGCATACTATCTGCTGTTCGACGTCACACAGCAGGCGCCGGCAGCGCCGAAGAGAGTGAGCGCAGACCTCTGTATGAAAAGAGGGCTCCTGAGTAAATGGTAACTTTGCTAAACTCTCCTTGCCGCTCACGACTGCAAGATTTGGTCGAGCTGTTCATAGCGGTGACCGCTATCCGCAGGACGCGTTTTCTCACCAAGACAGAGAGAGGGTTGGTTCATCACCCCTTGTAAGCATGAAATTATCGCGTTTAGTGGTCCTCGGTGATCGGCCAAGAGCGCCGTCCCACTCGAACAAGTGTATACTTACGCCATAGGTGGGCTGGCGGAACTCAGCATAAAGCTTTCATCGGATGCTGCAATGAAAGGTGGCAGAGATGTACACGACACGTCTCAGATCGTGACCTCCGCGATTACCTCCGGCTGTGCACCGCTGCGCGCTTTCGGAGCCAACCGCTAAAGCCACGATAAGAATGGCAGGTCTGAAGATGTATATGCACGTCACAGAAAGACGTATACTATGTCTGCCGTAGAACAATACGTACGTCGATAGTAAATTTGCGGCGCGTTGACTGGAGGCACGAATTGAGGCCCGTATTGGTAACCAACCTCGGGGGCTATGGCGTACTGCTGAGCATGAGGTCGCACGTACATTTGTTGGCCGCGGCCCCCCCTTCGCTGGAGCTATATAGGCATGCAGGAATGGAAAAAGAAAGGAGGGAGCATTACGTCACGCGATCGAAGCCCACCTTGTCGGCTGAGCACGTGATCAAAACGTCAGAGTTTGCGGCAGGCTTTAGTACTCCCGGTGGCGCCCTCTTTTTGAACCTCCTTCGTGAGCCGGCCCGTCTGCGCCGAACAAACGCGCTTCGATTACAAGCTACCGGGCGCCATAGCACGAAGTCTCGGCAAGTCTCATTCCTTGCGTGACCTTGACGCAAAAGGTGACGTGTTGGGCCGACACGGCTGGCTTCGAAACTGGTTGGCTTGCCAATGCCGGCTCCGTGACGTAATGCTCCATTCTCTTTCTTCTCTTTTTCTTTCCTCTATGAATATAGGACCCGTAAAAGTTGGACTGCGGATTGTTAAGGATAAACGGGCTCGCGCCAATGTTCACACGCTCGTATTTGCAACTACGGTTGAAACTCGATTTAAAGAAGTGGTGACCGTGCTCGAATTATTTCGTTAAACCGGAAATGTGATAAAATCAAGAACGAAATTTATCGGTACTTAGAAATCTAAAATTGTAACGTTGTGAAAAAAAAAATAAAAAATACCACAGCATTTTTCTTGCCGCCAGCCTGCACCTGTGCGCACGAAAAGTTCGCAAGGGCGGCCCGGACATGGAACATCCCATGTCTCCCGGAAATAGGGGGGCATCATGTCCGTGAGCGATGCAGGTCAGGTAGACAGTGAAGTAGTGTCAGCATAGGCGTGCGCAGGGTTTCCCGTCAGGGGGGGGGGGGGGGGGGGGCGAAGGTTCGTCGCAGCGCCCCCCCTCCCTACTAAGTCAATGTATGGGGCAGACTTTGCGCCCCCCCCCCCCTTCTTAGGTGACTAAAGGGGGCGGCCGCCCCCTCTGCCCCCCCCTCGTGCGCACGCCTATGAGTGTCAGGCTACCAATATTCGAAGTCGCGGAGAACGAATGCGGTGAGTGTGCGAGCAAACCAAGCGAGTATGGTGCGATTAAATGATCAGTGCTATCTGCCGCTTAAACCACGAAATAACGAAAGCAACCATTACCCCCCCTAGCACCATCTAGCAGACAAGTCGGTAACACTGTAGGGTGCCTAGAGTGTTACCGACTGCCGAATATGTTGTTCCGCGCGTGGGTGCGGCGTGAATCGTCAAAATAAAGATGTGACATTGACTATGGTGCCTAAACGTTTAACGCGAGGGCTTTAGAGCGCACGCTGGAAGAAAAACCCGCCTCACTCAATATTAGAAAAAAAAATCACAGCTTTTTTTTATATAACCGAACATTTTCAGGAAAAACTTCGTTAAATCTGGTTTGGAGGGCAAGTTAGTTCGTTAATTCGGGTTGATGAAAACACGGAGCCCTATGGGTATTTGCCGGAGAATAGAAATTTATTTGAAGATGGAAAACTTCGTAAAATCGGGTTTCATTAGATCAAGTTTTAACTGTAGCTATCACGTTGCGTCATCTACATCTTGCCGTTCACGCTGTGCAATTACAACGTGTCGTACGTGTCACGACGTTTCAGCCACTGAACTGCCTCTGAAACGAGAGGCAGCTTCATGGCGGAATGATTGCATCCCAATATGGCGGATATATTTGCCATACTATGGAGCCACATACAGCAATCCATACTGCTTGCGGCATCAGGGTAGAACTTTCCCGTAAACTAACGCTACTTTTTTTTTGTCCAAAGGAAGTAGCCGAATAGTTATGCCAAGTGTTACAGTTCGTGATCAGTACTGGGAAACTTGGGCATGAACAGATCTTTTCAAGCATAAAGTGCTTCATATTAAGATATTATTAGATAAGTCCGCACTCCTGTTTCGACGACGAAAGCTGTAAGGCACCCGTCAGTGGAATTTTTGAGATGCAACAGTATCGCCAGTACATACAGCCTAGTGAATAGAAACAGCAAAATCGGGCCCGACAGTGCATTCTTTTAGAGGGTGTAGGGATGATGCTCAAGCATATTTACAGCAACCCAGAGGGGATTATGGCCGCATCCAAGGAGCCTTCGCTGAAGAGGTGCAAAGAAGGGAGACACTTAAGCACGTTGATGTGCTTGCATAGGTCTCATTTTCTCGGAATCCCTGGTGGCCGATGCCGGCGCTACTGAGGAGGCAAATAAGAGCTCCCTCGCGCCCTCTTTATTCACTGACGGGTGCATATATTAGGCTGGCAGTGGGAATGCATTCACGGACAACCATCGCGAATTCATTCCATGTTTGAAGACTGCCAGCTCTCGAAATTAGTGACGAGTCCGCCTCTACATCCTCACCGGTCGCCATCCTGGTCCGCTTGACGTCGGGTCAACCGGAAGCCAAAGATCGCCGTCGGACACCCGACCAAAGCCCACCGGCTGCGCGGGCTGACGCTTCTTCTTCTGCGACCGCTGATCGCTCCACGAGCCTGACCTCGTGCGGGTGCCGTAGGCGATGGGCCTGTACTGTATCGGCCGCACATACCCACTCGAAGTTTGTTGCAGCGACTTCTTTGCAGTCTGTAGTTGGTTCATACTGAAAGTCTACTTGCCGCTAAAGCAAGAAAGAAGGAAAACGGGGAGACATATACGCAGTTTTAAATGCGAAGTATTTCTTAGCGAACTTCAGCGACTTTGAGCGTGTCTGTCTGTCTGTCTGTCTGTCTGTCTGTCTATCTATCTATCTATCTATCTATCTATCTATCTATCTATCTATCTATCTATCTATCTATCTATCTATCTATCTATCTATCTATCTATCTATCTATCTATCTATCTATCTATCTATCTATCTATCTATCTATCTATCTGTTGTATATCAAGAACGCAGGACCAGAGGGTGGAAGAGAAACTTTATTGAGCTGCTCGTAGTTACAGAGCCTCGAGCAGACTGCCCCGATGGAGGCGGGGTCCTCGAGGAGGAGGAGGGCGGTTACGTCGCTCTCTGTTTACAATACACGGCGAGAGCGGCGTCCCGGGGAAACGTGACCATACATGTCTTTGGTTCACGGCGGCTGCACTAGTACATATAATTCACAGCCGCGCACCGATGTAAACACGGAGAGGCCATGTGGTCTCTCACTTCACACTCGCGTTGTTAAACACGCACACTTTGCCGTTGCTTATATGTGTGTGGCTTTTTGTGTTCCCAACACTATCTATCTATCTATCTATCTATCTATCTATCTATCTATCTATCTATCTATCTATCTATCTATCTATCTATCTATCTATCTATCTATCTATCTATCTATCTATCTATCTATCTATCTATCTATCTATCTATCTATCTATCTATCTATCTATATTTGAGGGAGTCGGGGGAGCTTATGCTGCTTTGGGTATTGACTGTTTGCTCTAGATGGTAAAAAGACAGCTGATGAACCATATTTTTGGAGTGGAGGGCGGGTGGGGGGGTGGGGGGCTACTGCTTAAACGCTCGACATACAGGTCTCCTCGGCGTCAGGAACATTCAACGGTAATGCTACCTTCACGTTAGGGGCGTAGCCAGAATTTTTTTTCGGTGGCGGGGGGAGGGGGGGTTCAGCCATAGTTTATGTATGTTCGTGCGTGCGTTTGTATGTCTGTGTGTGTATATATTTACGGAAGCAAAACTGAAAAATTTCCGGGGGGTTTGAATCCCCCCCCCCTCCTTGGCTACGCCCCTGCTTCACGTGTCACCTCTTCAAATGTCAGAGAAATATTGAAGTGCGCCGCCGTACGACACGAAATTGGTAAGTGATTGAGCAGTTCAGCTATAACCATGGTTTCTCTTTGTTGTTGTAATTGTTTTGAAGCAATAATATTACGCTATCTTAAAGGTAATAACCATACGGCCGGCGCCACTCTACTATTGGCCTGCGGTTACGTGACATCTCGTCAAGGATTCCCACCGTCGTTGCCATCAACTCCTCGAACATTTCTTCATTGAATGCCGCAGATATGAAAACATACGGCAAAGATTCCTGAAACCGTCATTTCAAAAAAGTGGCCTCGAGTTTTCCACATCGGTATTACTCTCCCTGGGGGGCATCGGCACTGGGGCACTGCAACAGAGGCATATATGATGCTGTAGCTAATTATATCAGGGAAACAAAGAGAATGCCTTGCTAATATTATTAGTACAGCTAAAATATTATCATTCATTTATTTACTTTATCTCTATTTCTCTAATTATTTCAGTTATTGGACATTAGTTTAGGTAGCATGGAAAAAAAAAAACGACACCAAAATTATGACAAATATTTCGGTTACCTATAAATTATCTCTTTGACATATCCTCCCCCCCCTCTTCAGTTTTTTTTTTCTTTTCTTTTCTTTCTTTTCTTTTGCACTCTTTTTCTTTTTCGCAAATTCTACTGCCGCACGTGTCGTGGCCGATCCCCCGTAGTGGGTTGTGCCATTATTCCAGGAATCATCATCATCATCATCCACGCCGTAGATTATGGTGAAACACATCTACGACGGAAAAGAAGAAGAAGAAGAAGCATGCAACGCTTGGGAGCAAGGAGCAACAAAGCAAGCAAGCAATCAGCCATGGCCGGTAAGTTTCACAAGAAGAATGGAAAGCAATTTTTGTGCTCCTGAAGCTATTGCGATCGCCCAGGAGGAAGCAGTCGAATACTATGTTACGCGTGTATATTCAGTGCGGGACAGAGTCACCTCTAGCGTGGAACTCGCAAAACGTGCCCGTGGTCTTAATAGGAGGGGCAAACTGGTGATCGCCATAGACATGGCTTGACAATAATATTACCTGGCCAAACGTTGTCACAACCACGATATGGGGATGAGGGACGCCGTAGTGGAGGGCTCCGGAAATTTCGACCATGTGGTGTTTTTTAACGTGCACTGACACAGCACTGTGCACAGGAACTCTATAGCATTTCGCCTACATCGAAATGCGACCGCCGCGGCCAGGGATCGAACCAGCGACATTCGAGTCAGCAGCCGAGCACCGTAACTGCTACACAGCCATAGCTTGATCAAAAAACGAAGTGACGCCTTAGATGCCTTATCTGAAGCAGGAGCTTGACGTGGGCGAGTTGGTGTAGCATATTGGAAGATATAACGCTGCGCAAAAAACATGACTAGAAAGGAACACTTACAACAGACTTGCGCAAACTAACTGAGGTTTATTTGAGGAAACACTGATACTTATACATGTAAAACCACAGTCTTTTGTGCAGCGTTATATCTTCTAGATGCCTTATCAAACGCAAAAACTCAGTGTCGGCAGCGACTTCAACACGAAGCGATGCGATCATCATCACGTAATGAAGTCATCATATGATATCACGATGGCGTCACTGATCGCCAAAATTTGTGCCGTCACTGTGGCGTCGTCCTGGCGCCGCTGAGATCACCTAAAGTGACGTCGCATGATGTCACGTGACATCGTCTCATTGGTGGTGCAATCGCGGAGGCACTGCGGAACCACATGGGGTGAAGAAAGCTTTGTAATGCCTCCAACGCCGGAAGCGGCGCAAGATCACGTTAGCGGCAGAAAAAAATGGTGAGGGGGGGGCGGGGGGGGACCATGCGATGTTTTGCTTTGATCACGTGACTTTTGGTTCCATTCGTGATCAGGATGACGTCGGGACGCCGTAATTTCTTTTATTTCATATATCATAAAGGCTTGCACCTTATAAAGGCTTGCACCTTATTAAGAGATTTATTCTAAAAGATGCAGGGTGTGCAAACACGGACACAAGAAGTAGTCAGGACACCACAACCTGTCCTGACAGCACAACTTGTCCTGACTTCTTCTTGTGTCCGTGTTTGCACGCCCTCTTCCTTTTAGAATGAATACGTACCAACTAGCTGAGCTCTTTGTTATTCTAAGAGATTTCAATTGAAGTAGGGTCGTCTAAACGGTTGACATATTTGTTCTTCAGCGTCAAGTTTACGGAACAAAGCGACTGTTCTCGGCGTTCGCGGAACCGTGTCCAAGACTGGTGGCCATCGTCCACTGTTACTGTGTGTGACTGCCTTTCTCGTTCTCGAAGGTTCGTACGCTAGGTTCGTGCGTGGTGACGGCGCAAATCGGTGCAAATTGGAACGTAACGACGCTTCTTACGGCGTTAATCTTCGTTAGATATAAATCGAGTTCATGCTTTGGGAGTGGGATGCTTTGATTTGATGCCAAAGGCAACCAGGGAATGCGGGTATTCCAGCGGCAATAGTACACCGTCGGCGTCGTCTAACGAAATTATGAATATATGCAGGCGTGAACTATAGGCAAACACAAAACACAGACGATGTAGGCGTGAACCAGGCAACACAGAACACAGGCGATGCAGACGTGAACCGGGTAAACACAGAACTAGCATTGCATGAACTAACGTGTACTTATACTCCTCATCTCTGTTATGGATAGTGTCGACAGTGTCGCATTTGAAAATGTGTTACTTTAAAATTGTGTTGCTCATTCGATAAGAACGCACCGTCTGAAATTCATCGCGGTTAGGCCTATACCGTCTCAAGGTGTCGCTACGGTTGTCCCGGGCAGGGTTGCCGTTGGTGGCTACTTCGCGCCAAATTGGCTACTTTTGGACCCCGTTGGCGACGAAAATTTCCAGTTGGCGCCATGGCTCTTTCTTAAACTTCTGGTTTTACTTATTCAAAATGGTTTTATTTATTCGTCAATAGTAAAGGCTCTGTTGATAATACCGCTTCTGTTCTATTTGGCTAAAAACTCGGCGATAATATCAAATGACATGGCTAGTTTGGCTACTTTTGGCGTGAGTTCTGGCGCCTTTTCATCTCCACCCAACGGCAACCCTGGTTTTCCGGTAATACGGCGTTACTCATACACCATGGTTCGTACACCGAAGTAAGACACTACAATGCAGCCTTCGAATTCCTTATCTTGCAGTCGCTTATTGGAGAGTTGGATGACAGACACAGTTATCTCACCTTTGCGGACGAAACGTGTGCGCAGGCGCGGAGGCCTTCGTCGTACAGGACGGCGAGTACTTCGACATCGTGAACTCGAGCGCGCCGCACGTCAAGGTGCACGTGGTTCTGTCCGAGAGGAGCAGGTTCGTGCTCAACGTCATTCTGGACCCCGACGAGCTTTACGGCAAGTTCAGCTTCAAGTACCTGGAACCCATCAAAGGAATGCGGCTCACCGCACTGAACGTCGACAAGTGAGGCCTCCTTTGAACTGTAGAGCTTAAGTACGCGCTAGTCGGGAAGTATTTATTGGTATTTATTTGATTCTTAGCAAGCATTTGTTATCAGCACACACGGTGGTATCTTGCACAAAAACTAATACTATCACTTGCAATCACTAATCAATCTGCCGCGTTCGAGTAGACGTTCCATCATACGGCAAAATCTCAGATGACCATCGCCACCTCTATTTCGCCTTCTTAGTCACTTTCTAGACACGAAAGCTAAACCTCTTAACACTGTAACAGTAACGCTTTCGGTGTTTACCACTGTGACGCTAAAATTGTAGAAAAGACTCCCTAACATTCCGAAAATGAAAACATACGTAAGGCTCTAATACATAGGCGGAGAGTTTTCATTTTGCCGGAGGTGGCGGGGGCCCGGGTTCTCCCTGTCGCTTCATATATATATATATATATATATATATATATATATATATATATATATATATATATATATATATATATATATATATATATATATATATATATATATATATATATCGAGAGAAAGAGAGCATGTCCACCTCCTAAATTAAAGAATATAATTAAAAACTTTAATACCACCTTATTCTCTTTGGTGCCTACACCGCGATATCAGTATGAATATCTCTTGTGATGACTCCCGATTTATTTTTCAACTTACACAAAGACATCGATCCTCCTCGCAACGCTTGGCTCAAAGCGAAAAATGCCGTATAGGCTGCTACTCGGTGACTGCATCACATAAAATCGATTCCCACAATGAGTGGGACCCGCCTATTTTCTTTATTGACGTGCATTACCTTGTTAAAACATGCACCAGACGTAAGACAGTGGCCTAATGCTGGTACAGGAAGCTTTAATCTTCAATTCATGATGGCCAAAAAATAATTCTCAAGTGGTAGAAAATACAATTTTCTACCACTATAGAACACTAAGAGGTCACCTCAATTGTCTGTTAACACAACATATTGTGCACATACAAATCTCTTTGCGGGGAATTATTAACTGAGTATTTCACTTGTTACTGGTCCATGATCGGAATTTTAAAAGCCTGAAATGAAAAAGCGGGTATAAACAGCCCCCTGTGAAATAAATAGCTGCCAGACAGGAGGCCAAACGCTCGTTGTGAAGGGACGGGGATCTAAGCCAAGCTCTTAAAAAATATCCCGGGCAGGCGCCGGGGGGGGGGGGGGGCTCAGCCCCCCATGAAGCCGCCCGGGGGGGGGGGCCGAGCCCCCGAGCCCCCCCCCCCCGTACTCTCCGCCTATGCTCTAATACATTCGCACCAAGCAAGACGATTACAGACCGTATCGGCATGCATACGAATCGTTAACGTTGTGTTGCGAAACTTGTGTTTTTATCTTGTGGCAAAAAATGTCACACAACACTGTAATGTTTACCTGACGATATCGTTCAAATTTTCTACTTTTTCAGCGTCACGTAAGTTGACGGCTCACTCTCTGGAAAGATAGTGACATCATCTCGTTACTTCTCCGTGTCGACGCAGAGCTGCATGGTTCTGACGATACATTGCCTTTTCAGAAGCGCGTCGCTGTTGTACGCGACTTAAAAGCGACAGCGCCAGCCTTCTTGTCATACACTCTCCGCGTGACATATCTGCTATTCGATAAGTGTATAAAAGCTTAACAATTTTTGATAGTTACGACGGTGATTCTACAGCAGTCATCATAATGCTTAAGCACATGGCGTGCGTATATGTCACATAGCCTGACAACGCTTTCACATTATCGGATTTATTTATTTATTTCATTTATTTCAATATACTGCAGGCCAACTTGGCCCTAGCAGGAGGGGCAGTACACATAAAAGAAACAAAATACAAGGATAGCTTATTACATGCAATGGTACAATTTTGAACATGGGTGCATAAAATTGGGTGCATATAACAATGGGTGCATAAAATTAATAACGCTCATATATAGAGAAATAAAACAACATCAGCACTAAGGAAACATATAATCTAACAAAAAATATGCTCTTCCAGAGATTGGACGAAATGTGGCGACGTAATGACTGAATCTGGAAGTCTGTTCCAGTGCGCTATAGTTTTGGGAAAGAAGCTATTTTGACATGGATTGTTAAAGCTTCAGATTTGGCTCGCTTGACACACCCCAAAGCGTAGCCGCCTCCCCATATTCCGTGCCGGCTGGGTCATCGTCGATTCAGTGGGAAGTGGCCGCCTAAGGAAGTAATGTTTCTGGCGCCACCACCACAGTTGTAGCCATTCCACACTGCGGATGTGGGTGGCCAACGGAGCAGACGGACACACTCCCGTCTCGGCTTTCGTCAGTGTTCTGGAACCATGAGCGCGCTGCTCCTCGGACATTCTCACAAAGAGCGGTCACTCTACCCGCACTTGCCACGCACGGCCGCGCAAAGCCAGAGTCTAGATTCGAATTACGTGGAGAAACACGTATGAAACGTGTACCGCTTCACCGCAGGTCGGCAAGCTCACTCATTAGTCGACTCACTCAGACTGAGATTCGGCCGTGAGTCTGAGTGAGTCCGTGCGAGTTATATTTCTATGAATCTGAGTCCGGGTGAGTCCGGTTGAGAAAACTTTTGCTGGGTTTTATTCCAAGAAGAGCCTTAAGCACAAAATATATGCCTTCTTGAGTAAGTCTTAGTGAGGTTCACTTTTTTTTTTGCCGCCCTATGAGCTTCATTAAATATTTCTGCACATCGCGTGGAGTTTGCACAGCAGCCAGGATCGGCTCACCGTTGACCGATGGATGATATTAATTGATGACTACAGCATGTGACGTCCCATAATGACGTCATCGTGTGATGTCATGATTTCACTTATTCGAGACATCACGATGACGGCACATGATCACGTCAATGCGTGATGTCATCGCTCGCTTGGAGCAGGTCACGTGGGCTCTTTTTTTAAGTGCATGGACGCCGCAAAATCGAGGAGGTGTGCTATATATAGCTCGGGCGTGAAAAAAAGGACACTTATGGGCATTCGGTACACCACGCGTGTGCGCTATTCTTGAAAGCGTTGAGACTGAGATATCTTTTTGTTCCTCTAGCGGTAAAATCGTGCAGTTCGCCAGTTCCCGGATGGACATGGGCGGCCGCACGGCCCAAGCTAGTCTTTCGTACATACTTCCGAACGGAACAGTCCTGGTGAACGCCACAATCGTCGTCACTCCTTTTTCCTGTGAGTATATTGAGGGCAATGTATTCCTATTGTCAGTTATAACCTTAAAAAATGTAAGCCCCACCCATGGCCATCACTGTCCCGACCATAGAAAATTGTCACAGATGCCCCGTACGAGGGTGGTCTGAAAAGTTCTCGGCCTGATGTAGAAAAAAAGCGTTTTGGACCTTCAAAATTATTTTTCAACATAGTCTGCTCTCAACTCTACACACTTTGTCCATCAATGTTCCAGAGCCAGGATTCCGTCCTTAAAATGACTTTGTGGAAGTTCTGAAAAGTACCCATCCACAGCAGCAATCGCTTCTTCATTTGATGAAAAATGTTGCCCACCAAGAAAGATTTTGAGTTTTGGGAACAGGTGGTAGTCCGACGGGGCCAAGTCAGGAGAATAGGGTGGGTGCTCCAACAATTCTTACTTCAAATCGTGCAATTTAGGCATTGCAAGATGTCCTTTATCCACCGGTGCATTGTCTTGATGAAAGATGATTTTCTTCTGCTGCAAACCGGGTCTTTTCTCACGAATTTTCTGATCCAATGGAGTTAAAAGGTCAGAATAATACTCCCCAGTTATGGTTTTACTCTTTTCAAGATAATCCACGAGCAGAATGCCTTTAACGTCCCAAAAAACAGAGGCCATCACCTTTCCTGCGGAGGGAACTGACTTGGCTTTCTTTGGTGCCGAGGACCCGGTTTCAGTCCACTGCTTTGATTGTTGTTTCGATTCCGGTGTGTAATGGTGAATCCAAGTTTCATCCATTGCTATAAATCTGCGTAAAAAGTCCGCTGGATTTTTGTTATACAGCTCCAAAGCATGCTGTGACATCATCATGCGGTTTCGTTTTTGCTCAGGGAGTAAGGATGCGCGGCACCCATCTTGAACAGAGCTTGTTCATGTGTAGTTCGTTATGCAAAATGTGACCTACACGTTCCACTGAGATGCCAACAGCCTCGGCGATTTCGCGCAACTTCACTCTCCTGTCTTCGAAAACCATGTCGTGCACGCGGTCAATCAATTCATGAGTTGCACTTTTTGGGCGCCCTTCGCGCGGGTCATCTTCGATGCTCTCTCTCCCCCGCTTAAACTCAGCAGCCCATTTCTTGACTGTGGAGTATGAAGGTGAATCTTTCTTGTAAACTTTAACAAACCTTCAGTGAATTTCATTCGGAGATAAACCTTCTTTTACAAAGAACTTTATCACCACACGGTACTAAAGCTTCTCCATGCCTTACGGTGCTTCACACTACACCCACTGTGATCGACTGTCAAAGCCAGACTGCTAATCGGCACTAGATGGCATTTCATCTGAGACTTGCAGAGACTTGTATGAACGTGCACATGAGTGCTGCAGGTTCTAGCTCGCGTGATTCTTATTGAGGCCGAGAACTTTTCAGACTACCCTCGTACCATTGCATTTTGTCACTTCCGTGGCGTCAAGCCCTTCCGTGCACTTCCGTCACGGAAGTGAGAAAATTTAGTCCTGATTTTTACACTTTCTCACGGAAGTGAGAAGTTTCGTTCTAATCCTTTTGGTTTTCTGTATAAGAAAACTAACAAATGTGTCAATAAAAACAAGCCGCCCAACGTCTTGAGAACAGCCAGCCAACGTACGACTCCCACGCAGATGCCGGCGACACCATTTGCACTAACAACTGGGACTGCCGAAGGTTCCGGAGCAACTGTACCAAGGGCCGCTGCGAGTGTGGCCCTGGCAACACGTTCCAGAGCCGTGAGCTGTTTTGCACAAAACGTGAGATCGCCTTGTGGTCAATGCATTGCTCTTTCCTGAAATCATACGTTTTTCCAGCGAAATTGCGCGAGGGAACTTCGTTGCGAACACAGAACTCACAGGGTTCATTGTGCATTCACATAAGACGACTGGAAGGCAAAAGCCTACTTCTTTTTCTTCTCATTCGATAAAAGAATTGATCCTCCCCCGTTCCCTCTGAAATCTTTGTGCTCCTAACGTGGTTTTAGACTGCCTTCGTGATTGACCCACCGACGATGTCATGTGACGACGGCATCGGTGACGTCACAATTTTTGGCGACCTAAGGCATCCTGATGACGTCATCACGTGATGATTATATTTTGCATCGCTCGTTTTGACACCGACGTGCAATATTCGCGTTTGATGGGGCATCTAAGGTCATCTAATGTTTTCGCCCTGAAATAAACAAGCAAGTTTTTCGATTTTCACCTGCCCGTTTAACTTAAGATTTGTAGCGCCGAATCCGAATCATGGTGTGTAACTGGTTTCGGTGCAAGCATTAAGAAACCGATCTTCCTGGGCGCCTCTGTTCGGCCTCGATGCTGTTGAACGAATTCCGTTGCTACGTGTATTATTTTTCGTGCTCACCTTTACATGTATGGTGTTTAAAATGAGGACGTGCAATTGTATTATTATGTGTTTATTAATACGATGACGGCGTCAACACGAGTGATGCGAGAAAAAAATCACATGATGACGTCACCATACGACGCCATCATGGTTAACAGATCGCCAAAACTTGTGACACCATCATGACGTTGCATGGTGAAAGTCATAGCTTTACATCATTGCTTGGTCAAGGGTTGGCTGATGGCAGTGCAAGACTGAGTGAGGTGCCGAAAACTTATAGAATGCCTCCGACGCTGGAGGGACTGCAAAAACCACGTTGGTTGCAGACAGCTTTCGAAGGAAGGCGTGGGAGGTTCAATTCATCGACTCACAAGAAAAAGAATTTCGTCTTCGAGTCGGCGGAGGCGGATGCATAAAGAGGCCCTGCAACAAATTTCCAAGTATTCATCGAATTGCTCCGTTAATAGTTCGTGGCCTCACAAATCGACTGCCGAAAAAATTTTTAGAATCCGTCAAGTACGAGCGGAGTTAGAGATTTGGTCACACGCTGTCATTGCTTTCTCTCTCCTCTCATCCCGACGAGCGTGCTGGAAGCTAAGCAGGGAGGGGATATGGCACGGGGAAAGAAATTACGTCACCCGCGCATCGTGACCTTGAGCACTTTTTCGTTTTTCGCTTCGAACACGCGGCTGACTTTCAGTGTGATCGCGCGAGAGTGGTCGCGCGAGCACGTGGCGGCATCCCGCGGCGGCAGCGGTAACTATGTAGCTCACGATGCTCAGACCAGCCAATGGCCGTGAACTTGGGTATATGGCGCGGTCATTTCAGTATATGACATCATTTGTAGAAAGAAGAGGGAAGGATTTATGTTTGGCTTTGAAAAGTAACTTAATTCCAGGTGGCTCGCCGCACTGTAATGTTTGGCTCGCGTGTTCTCAGGAGCCTCGACTACCTATCAGCAGTGTTTTCTGATTATGCCTAAAAAGGATTGCATGGCCCCGTTAAGGGACCCAGTGAGTTTGTTTCCTTGTTCTCTATGTCTCATTGTTGAATGGCATCACTGTAAACTTTACCTGTTTATTTGCTGTTGTATCAGCATATCTTCTCATTCTGTACGTTGTAAATAAAACCCTTCCTGCTTGGGCCTTAATCGGGACCTGGAGGGTTATTAACAAACAAACATATATAAATATATTATCCCTGTATGCTACGGCTTCAATTATTTTCTCCATATGACGTCTCCTTCTTGGGACGTCGGAATTCACACCATGGATGTCCCGAACAGCTTCTTCTTTATTAGTTCCACCAATAAGCAATGATAATTAATAATGGTTGGAGTTTAACGTCCCACATACCACAATATGATTATGAGAGACGCCGTACTGGTGGGCTCCGGAAATGTCGACCAGCAGGCGTTCTTTAACGTGCACCTAAATCTATGCTCACGGGCCTCTGGCGTTCGTGCCTCCATCGGAAAATGCGGCCAGCGTCCTGCCACCAATAAGTTATCTCCTTTTTATGGGAAGATTACTTCGGTGGCGGCATAGTACGCAGAAAACCCGGCGAGCGTACAGTAATGTGGCCCTCGGAGCTGCGCCAGACGCCTGCGTATTTGTATGCGCCGATTTCGAATAAATGATGCTCATAGGCGTGCGCAGGGATCCCCTTAAGGGGAGGGGGGGGGGGGGTTCATCGCAGCGCCCTTCCTCCCTGTTAGGTTAATGTATGGGTCATACCTTGCACCCCCCCCTCTCAGGTGACTAGGGGGGAGCGGCCGCCCCCTTGTCCCCCTCCCCTCGTGCGCACGCCTATGACCTCTTTGTCGTGGGCTTGTCGGTGATTGGCCGTTTCTGACATAGCAGTCTGATTTTTTATCGAGCTCCCTTGTCATTTGATGTTGCCACATTTCATTGTAGCCTGGATGCGAACGCACGCCCTCCCGTTGCGCCTTTACCGGTCGAAAGGCGAAACGGAAGAGAAAAACGGGTGCGAGAGCAGAACGAAAGCTCTGAGGGTGCTTTGACCTGAAGCCGGTTGCCAACTGCGTAGGCGCGCCCTCACGCCACGCCCGCAGCCAATCAGAGCAGTTTCGCTTCCGCCAGGGATATAAAGACCGAAAGAAACGATGATAGGAAGAAAGTAACAAAGAAAGAAAAGTAGTAGCTCAGGCGCGTGCACATGCCAAGCTTAATAATATTTGTTCGGGTTTAACGTCCCAAAATGTCAAGCTTGTCCCGTTTTCCCGACAAGTGAAAGGCTTCTGTTTTTTGTTGCGATCGATCAGTCTGGCGTCACGCTCGATCGAAATACAACCCGTGGATCATGTTGCGCTTTCTACTATATTTCTTCTTTTGTAACAGTCTGCAAGTCTGATCAGGAGTGCAGCGCTCTCGGATCCCGGAACTCGCACTGCAGCCTTGGGAAAGTGCGCCTGCACGGAGGGCACGGTGCTAGTAGCCGGCACGTGCACCTTCCCGTCAGGTAAGTATACCACAGTAACGAATGAATGGAACAGCCTGGCAAAAGTGACTACGAGATTTGTCCGCATGTATTATACCGGGTAAATTATGAAGTCGTGTGAAGTATAGTCTCCGAGGCGACCGCTGCACCGGATTAACGGAAGCGAATCACGAAGATGGAACTTTCTGCATACGCGTGGTTGAGAATGGCGTCGTGGCCGCCATGTTCTCAGCATCACGAATTGGCAAGCGTCCAAATGTCGCGCACGATCCATTTTGTTACCAGTAAGTCCCTAGATATTTAACTTTTTTTTTTTTTTTGCTTAGGAGACAGAAAATCTAGGGACCTTAGTTACCAGCTCCTTGGCAGCAAGGGACGTTCTTCTTGCTCTCGCAAGATGCCGTCTAATTCTCGTATTACTTTAATGACGCAACAAACGCCCTGTGACGTCAGCTTACTTCCATTTTGCGGATACAATGTTACGGCGGTAATATCCAAAATATAGCAACCGTGGTGTATTTTGGCAACTCAAATGGTTTCCGGTTTACGCAGTGTACACACGCAATGCCACGGAGAGTAGTTTCCGCAAACTCGACAGAGCCGTCGCTGGTGGCTACGTTTTGAACATCGCATGTTGCGCTTTGCGTCATGGTGTCATTAGGATGATGACATTGCCCTTGATGTGACTATAGTCTGTTGGAGTTGATTTGGAAAATATTACTCGCTGTTCTTAGTGCTCAGTGAATTCGCCGAAGTAACAAATGTGTGTCATATCTGTGTGCAGCACAAACAGATTATATTGACACATTGCCCGTTTGTCTGCACAAGATAAAATCGGCAAGGTTTTGCCTGGTGTTGCATAAGTCTGTTGCCGCAGCCTCGGGGGTCAATTGCTTTAAAATGTAATCAAACTGGTGTCAGTGGCACACCGCTGTTGACTTTTGCTCTGGCAGTTGTGACGCACGGAAAATAGGCGAGGACCGCAAAGCGGCTGGGCCTTGGTTACTGCATCCCCCCCCCCCCCCCCCGCCTCCAGTGACACGGACCGCTCACTGACACTGGCAAAATTTGAATACTAAAGCAAGGCCAGGCATATGACGATAAAGCCTCATGAAAGCCGGGCTTCCAATATCAGCGACGAAAATATACGTGTTTTCAACGTGCGCTCACTGGTAAAACATAACGCATTAAAGACATTAAACACTGGTGTAGCCAGGGGAGGGGGGGGGGGGAGTCGGAACATTCCCCCCCCCCCCCCCGAAAACACACGCGTGAACATGCATAAAGGTTGGTTGACGCACACGCTAGTCAAGATAGTAGCGAACACGCTATACTTGGCTGTCGGAAAGCCTATTTGCACCTCAACTACTTGAGATCAGGTGACCTGAGTAGAACGTCGACGACGTCATAGGTAGAGAGGCACGTGACAGTCGGCACCGGTAGCAGTGATTGTGTCGAAACAGTTGGAACCGCGAAGCGGTATGGCATGGGCTACTGGCTCCCCTGTGACACGGGCCAACCGCTGACTGGGAAAAAAAGCGATACCTGTGCAAATGCAATGCAGAAACTGCCTTTCAATGAAGTCATGTGGCAGTGGTACGACGTCATACGTGACGTTTCTGCTCGGGTCACGTGACCACGAGGTGCAACGAGGCTCTTTCGTTGGCTGCGGATTTCACCATCACCAGCATTCCACTTTGTAGCGTTAGCTACACTGGCCGAGGTTGAGCAGTTTCGCGTGACTTATCGAGAGCAGTGCTGCGCATGCCCGAGGAGTAGTGACGTCACACGGCGCACAGCTGGCGCGCCGGAGAAGGCCTGGAAGCTCCTGGACACTAGCGGGCGGGCGCTTGACTCGCGTGAGCTCGCTCGCTAGTCCGTCCGTCCGTCCGTCCGTAACTCACGCTACGTATATCCTGGCATAGCTGATCTAAGCCACTGCTAATTTTTTGAAGAGGAAACGGCATGTGAACAGTTTGTGTCACTCGAAACGGATGCCGGTGCCATCAAGCTGACGTGACGAGTCGTTTCATGACTGTGGGAATGTACTAACTGACCCAGAAAACCACGCTGCTAAAATGCCTAAAGAAACCTGACCCTGACGTGGCGGTTGTGGGTCGGGCCGATACATTGGTTGGCTTCAAAGCGTTTCCAAACGCTCCTAGTTTTCTTAGTCCTCCGATCGTTCCCGTTCTTTCTTCCACTTTACCTCAGGCTGCATCGACGACTCCATCTGCACCAGCGGCGCCATCTGTGAGAGCACGAGATGCGTCTGCTCCTCAGGCTCGCTGCGCGTGGGAGGCAAGATCGGATGCGAGCGCCACAGTAAGGACAGATTCGTAGATTCCCGACACTTACTTCTAGCATAGAAAGAGACATCGCTGACACATCAGGCAGAACGAGTGAATGATGCACTAGATGAATATATGGAAGTGGTACACTCACATGGGAAGTGCTTGGAGGGTGATCGAAGCAGAGTTCTTCAATCATACGTTTTACCAAACTCCGTCCCGAAACCCGTGATGCTTTTCTGGACATTGTCGAATTCTGCCATTAGTCAACTGCGATTGGCCCAGAGTGTTGTTACGGCCTCCTTGACTGGCTTAAAATGCCGCCATTGCGAAAATTTGACAATAAGGCGGAATTCGACAGTGTCCACAATTAGCACACCCAAGACTTGCCTATGGACAAATGAGCGGAGATGAGCGTACCGAAGCGCCACCTAGGAGCATTATCCAGGTTTTTAGCGGGTGCCGCACATAAGGTCAGGCTACCTCAGTGTTCATACGTTCAGAAAATCTTGCGCATATGAAACTAATAAAATAGCCTAACGTTAAGCAGGTGTCGCACTGAAGGTGAAACTATTGAAACGTTCATTTGCTAAGCTCATAGACATGGTTTTAGTTGTGCGTCCGCCACAGCATTGTGTACCCATGCTGCCAACCATTTCCAATGGCAACCTGCCTCACGGTAGAGCTCTTGCCGACGCACAACTAAAACTCTCTAACGTTGCGCATGTCAAGCTATCGAAATATTCAGATGTAAGCAGATGTCGCAGAGATCAGGCTGTCGAAATGTTCATATGTTGCGCAAGTCCGAGTTATTAAAACATTCAGGTGTTGATCAGCTGTCGTACATTAGGTCGGGCCATTGAAATGTTCATATATAAAGCAGATATTTCGCATACGTCAAGCTGCTAAAATATACAGATGTTGTGCAAGTGTCTCACAGGTCAATGTTCATACATTGAGCAAGTGTTGCGCAAGTAAAAGCTATTAAAATACTCATATGTTGAGCCGATGTCACACAGAAAATTACGCTATTGAAATGATCGTATGTTCAGCAGATTGTCGCGCACGACCAACGCTGCAAGCGTTCTTATACTGAGCGTACTGTTGTAAGCAAGCTTAACTCGAACGCTCCGCAACGTGGCCTGAACTAGTTTGACTGATGCCAACAGTAGTGAAGTGCTGGGCACTGTCTCGAGATAATACCTCGGTATGTTTGGATAGTATGTTGACATGAATTGGTAACGTCTCGGCAACAGAATGCAATACTACGCGGCGCTGGCATCAATCAAAATGTTTCAGGACACGCTGCGAAGCGTTCGAGTTAAGCTTGCTGACGACTGTACATGACATGGGCCACTGCGTAAATCACACCTGTTGTCCGCAGCCTGCCACAATAACACGGACTGCCAGTTCTGGACGTACTCACAGTGCGCGCGCATTCGACCCGGCTCCACAGTCAAGGGCTGTCTGTGCGAAAAGAACACCGCCTTGCTCCTGGGATCCTGCAACCCGATAGGTAATTTTAAAAGAGTTGACTGTTGGGCTAGTTGGTGTTTTGACATAGAAACCATCGTGAGTAGCGCAATCGGACAGGACACACAGCAAAGACGAGCAGTGCGCCTGTGCTCGTCTGTTCCTTGCCCTGGGTCCTGTCCGATTGCGCTAATCACGATGGTTTCTATGCCGATAGGCATAGGTCGGCACTTTAAGGGAGTACTCACTCAAACTCACTCACCACAATTTTTTCAGCCTTCGCACTCACTCACGTTCACACTCACGTCCCCTCACACTCATGAGTACTCACTCACGTTCACACTCACCTCCACTCACACTCATGAGCACTCACTCACGTTCACACTCACGTCCACTCACACTCATGAGTACTCACTCATGCTCAACTCACCACGTTCAAATGAGTGTGAGTGAGTGTGAGTTGAGTGCACTCATGAGTGAGTGTGCCGAGCTCCATAGGTCGGCACTTTAAGGGAGTACCCACTCAAACTCACTCACCGCAATTTTTTCAGCCTTCGCACTCACTCACGTTCACACTCACGTCCACTAACACTCATGAGTACTCACTCATACTCAACTCACCACGTTCAAATGAGTGTGAGTGAGTGTGAGTTGAGTGCACTCATGAGTGAGTGTGCCGAGCTATGCCGATAGGTAATAAAGCTGGGGGGCATCACAGGGAAGATTAAGCGCATCGTACTTGACGTAACTGAGAGTACAGAGTAAGGTACAAAATTGCGTTTATGCCGCCATCAGGGTGTAACATGTGCGACTGTCCATTACAAGCAAATTAACCCAACAGACAATTACGCTAAGAACAGTATAGGGAACATTAATTGACCAACGGGAAACTCGAGGTGTGTTGAGCGTACCTTGATGCGCGTCGTTGCTCGTACAAAAATATCGCTTTCGTTCGCGATGCGTGACACATATATAGGAAAATCCCGTTTGATGGCAGATCTTGTACGAGGTAGGCCATGGGGCGGCCGTTTTTGAGACAATGAAATGATAGAATAACGAAAAGATGAGCTAGTTGGTAAATATTCATTCTAAAAAAAAAAAAAAAACAAACAGGGCATGCAAGCACGGACACAAGAAAGCAGTCAATGCCGTCTCCATCTCCATCTCGGCATACATTGGTCGCATACTTCGAAGTGCTGGTACCGCTAAGTCATGTCCCTTGTATCCTTTGCTTATATCGCCTATTCTTTCGAATGTTACCTGGCAGACACGTGTTAAATAATCACTACGCAACCTCTGAAAAAAAAAAAACAGCGCATTATTCTTTTCCGGTGTTTCCCGTCTTTGCGGCACAATTCGTGACGTCAGCAGTTTGTTCACGTGACGTCGTGAGGAAATAATATCTCGGTGGTTCATAAACGAGCAATATCTGCTGTGAATTGTCACCTACCTTGCTTTGCCATGCAGGCGCCGTCCGTCCTGCACTGCTGCGCATGACTATAATGCGCGATCGACAGATTTCACTTCCTCTTGCCCGTTTTCGTCTGCGCGAGCGGAGATAACAGCGCGTGGAAACAAAGCGCGAAATTCTGATAGGCTCAACGCTTAGTGCTGACATTGTGCACGCGTTTTGAAGAAATAAGTGGAGTGGAGAAGATATCGCCTGTAGGAAGGGTAGCGAAGGCGAGGAGAAAGCCACTCCCTCGTCATTGAACGCGGGGTGGTTTAGGGACGCTTTAAGGGGCCCTTTAAAACAGCCATGCAATTCGATGTCACCGTCTTTCGCAGAGAACCTGGGTCCGTGTCCGTACGGTCGCTGCACCATTGAGTACTCCGAGTGCGACGTGTCCACGTCGCTCTGCAAGTGCCAGAAGGGCTACGAGCTGCGAATCTACGGCCAAACCTGGATTTGCGAGAAGAAAGGTCATCGGCCATATATCATATATCATATCATATCATATTTATTTCAGGCAACCAGTATACATAGTTGCCTAGGGGATCGGCGTAAAGGCAAAGAAAGCCTCACAAAGCGCCAATTCCCCGTGTGCACGCATGAATAACCAGTTATACATGACAAAACAAATATGAATATATACAATAGGATTAAACATTGCGATTTTTCCAGAAATCAAGCCATTAGACGCAAGAATATGTAAATAATTATAATTAACACATGAATAATAAGGAGAACGACTTATATACAACAGTGGCTACGAAAAAAATGCCCCCCACCTCCCCGAGGGGAATCGTGAGGAAATGCGAATGCATTTCGCGCGCGCTTCACTCCATTTATATATGGTGGTTGTGGTTCGAAGAAGGAAAAGGCGCCTAATTTCTGCAGCCCGGTCGGGAGTACGGCGAAGCGCGTTTTATTTTTCTTCTTTTTATTGTTTTTTTTTTAATTTTTTATTAGTTTTTTTTTATTTTTTCATTGTTTATATATATATACGTGCGAGCGAGCGGAAGGGAGAGTGGGGCGCAGGGAGGAGAGAGAGCGAACGGCGAGAGAAGGAGCGGCGAAGCACTGCACCTATCCTCTCCTACACTCTTCTCCACACACGCGGGAGCTCCACCGAGCTCCCGCGATGCGAACGCCCTCACACACCAGAGCGCGCTCCTCCTCTCCACTCACTCTCCGCTACTCCGCCCGCACCACCTGCTCCGGTTGCTAGGGGGCGAGGATAAGCGCGCGCGCCCGCAGTTGTTGCTATGGGAGAGGGAGTGAGAGCGGAGAGATGCGGACACCGACGCCTGACATAGCCCGACTAAGAAATGCATTCGCATTTAAAAAAAAAACACGCATGTGCCGCATATGCATGTTACGCAGGATATGATACATACATACAGGGTGTTTTAAGTGCGGAACACTGTAGGGCCCGAGAAGTCGTACGCTGTCGTATGCTGTCATCCCTTGGCATAACGCTGGCAAAACTACGGTATAGCATAGCCATCTGTAGCATATTGAGCGCGAGGTCGCGCCAAGAAGTCTTCTTCCTCTCGTTTAGAATAACTGCCAGTTGGGCGTGTTGGTATACGTTCATGATGGTGAATCATGTGCTCTTGTTCCTCATGTGCTCTTGTTCTCATATGCTCATGTCCTCTTGTTCTTCGAGCGTCTTGATGATATTAAGTGCTGAGCACTTTAGTGGCCCGGGCTGTCGTACGCTATGGCATTCTGTCGTTGCTTGGCGTAACGCAGGCAGAACCATGTATAAAAACTAATTAGAACTAACAGACAATGATGCCAAGGAAAGTATAGGGGATATTATTTGAAGTAATTGTAATATAAATGAGAAGAAAGAAAAGTTGGACGAATAGATAACTTGCCACCGGCAGGGACCGATAAAAATTTAGAAGAAGCTAGCGAGAAATAGAAACGGAAAGAAAGGAAAGAAGAGGGAGAAAAATAGAAATAAATAGACATATAGAGAAAAAAAGACAGAAAAAGAAAGTAAGTAAGAATGAAAGGAAGAGAAAACCGAAGAGAAACAAAAAAGGCTGCTCATCTCCGCACTTCCTTCCAGGCTTGGCAGCACTAGTGCGAAGCTGCCTTATTTTTTTTAGACAATACAGATTTTTATTTAAAATGTCATGGCAGTCAGGCATATGTTCGTGTCACTGGTGTCTCGTGGTATTTTCACTAGGGGAGACAAAGCAGCACGAGCACTACACTCTTGTACAAATGAATGGCACGGGCGCCATGCACCATTCGGGTGGCGGAGCATGTATTTATTCCGGAGTGTTAATCAACTACAGTTCCATCTGAGCCAGCGCCAGTTTGGCGGTTCACGCGCTGTGCCGGTACACTCCAAAAGCCATAGAGTAACGCAGCCCCGTACGCGCAGACACCGAGACGGTGGACCGGGCGTGCATGGACAGCAGCCAGTGCTACACGGGGGGAGATCTGCGATGACGGCTACTGCAAATGTCCCAAGGGAAAGGAGCTCAAGGACCTTCGGTGCGTGGGTAAGAGACCTCCGCGATCTTTCCAACAGTACTGCTCGTTATTACAAAAAATTTTTGTTTTGTCTGTAGACTTCCTACCATTCACGTTTTTATGGGTTACCGGAGAGAGAGGCTTACAAAGAGGGTTCAACTTAAATTGAGGACGACGCCGCGAGCGATGGAAAGGAAAATGATAGGTGTAACCTTAAGAGACAGGAAGAGAGCAGAGTGGGTCAGGGAACAAACGGGGGGTTAAGGATATCATAGTTGAAATCAAGAAAAAGAAATGGACATGGCACGGGCACGTAGCACGTAGGCAGGATCAACCGCTGGTCATTAAGAGTGAATGACTGGATTCCAAGAGAAGGCAAACGCGTGAGGGGTAGGCAGAAAATTAGGTGGGCAGATGAGATTAAGAAGTTTGCAGGTATAACATGGCAGCAGAAAGCACAGCACTGGGTTAACTGGCGGAACATGGGAGAGGCCTTTGCCCTTGCAGTGGGCGTAGTCAGGATGATGATGATGATTATGATGATGATGATGATGATGGAGAGATAGCATGAAGATCGTTATTTAGAAGGTAAATAAAGACAGGCACTCTTAGTTCAGGATGTCATGAGCTCGCGTGGCGTCCCGGGCATTGGCGGTCAGCCTTAGCTGATAGTCGAGGTTGGAGCTGGCCAAAGCTCTCTCCCAAATCTCTTGGGTGCGGCGAAGGTTGGGGTGTTTTAGTGAATATTTTTTCAGCCTCCTACCATATTTTCGAGAGACCCGGATCGTGATTTCTGGATGGGTAAGTGTTGACCCGCAAAGTCCAGCGTAATCTCTCCTGCTCTCTATGTTGTGGCTTGTGTGCGTGAGAGTATGTTCGACGGGTGAGCTTATAAGGCTGTGTCAATGTCGTGGTACGTGACTAGAAGATGCATGCTCTCTGACTCTGCTTACTCGGTGTCGGCTCGATGGGTCAGATTTCGAGCCACGAATCTGGCGATTTCGTGGCCAGGAATGTCGTGGTGAGCTGACGCCCAGGTGATCGCGATCGGTCTCGTTGGCGGTTTTGGGGTGGATAATTCTGAGTGTTTCGGGTATGGGGCGTTGATGGCAGTGGTGTAGTGTTACTGTACATGCTATCAAAATGCTGCATTTATTTTTTTCGTTGTTCAAAGAAACAAAAATAAAGCATTGAATGGAACTAAACAGCCAAATCGCTAGACCACTGGATCACAGTTTAGAAGACCGTGCTCACCGCATTTTTTGTACTGTTGTTGCCTTCTCTTGCCGGTCACCGGTTCGTTTAATGAATACATCAGCCTTCACCCGTTTTACTGCTGCGTTCTTGACCGCCACAGTCACGGGACAGCATAGTTTTTGACACTTATTTCACTTTCGTGACCCTTCAATGTTACCTCAGTGTCCTTTTAGCCGACTGAATGTTTCGCTTCAGTGTTCGTGTAATGGCACTGCTTTTTAGCCAATTAGCACTTCGCTTTATTAGCCGGATTAATGTTTAACATAAGTGTCCCTTTATTGTCACTTCCGCGTCCGTTTACATAACTGTTTCATTTTGCGTGTTCCTTTAACGACACCTGAGTGCCCTTTAGCCGATTTAGCTTAGACTGTTCCTTCAATGTCACCTCAGTTCCCTTCGGCCAATTTGGCTCTTCAACTGTCCCTTGTGGGGTCTCGCTATGTTAGCGCCGCTCTCGGAGCACACGGGGACAGTAGACACGGTCGAACCAAACCAAACATCGTGTACATTTATTTAACTACTTTTACAAGAACGAGCTCTCTAGCCGAATCAGGTAAATCAAACACGCTAAAACAACATTATACAGTATTGCACTACACTAAATCGACATAACAACACACACAAGGTAACGCGAAGGCGGCGTCGCCGACGGTCGACCCACCACGGGGGATCCACGGGAAGCGACCCGCGGCGGCCGCATCCCGCTTACCCCCTGCAGGAAGACGTCCATCCCGATCGTCCGCCCCAACGCCAAAGAGACTCTGAACTTCACCCGTTCGCCCACCAGCTTCGCCGCCCAGCGGCGCTGCTGGCGCTGCCGCGCTAACCTTAACGATGATGATGATAATCATCATCGTTAAGGTTAATCATCATCAGCGCGAGCACAACGCCACCTTCCGCTCGGCGGCTGTCAACCCGACCTGCGGCTTCTCCGCGAGACGCGCGACCATGAGGCGCAAACGACCTTACAGGGGGTGATAGCACCCCCCCCCCCCCCCCCCCCATCCTTTAGCGTGATATTAGAGCCTCTTTAGCCAATTCAGTGTTTCATAATGCCGTTTCTTTAACCTCTATTTGGTACATTTAGCCAATTTATTGCTTCACTCTTTCTTTAATGTCACTTTCTCACCCTTCAGTTATTCTAGCACTTAGATGTATTGTCCCTTTAACGCCACTTTTAGGGTCACTTTAATGTACCGAAGACGTATCATTACGACGCAGAGATCAAGCTGCCCAAGGTGTCCAACAACCTGCGCATCTTCCTGTGGCTGTCAGCCGTCATGCTGGTGCTGATCGTGGTCTTCATAACGTTCGGTGGCTGCCTCTACCTGCTGGCCCAGCGTGCGGAGAACGAGCAGATGGAAATAGCGAAGATGTTCGACCCGCCGTCGGGAGACCCGGTCACGTAGCAATACTAAACGACGAAATCCCGTGGACATTTCCTACGGGGCATACGCCCACCAACTCTAGGTGATTCGTTCTAATTAAACATTTGATTCGAGCTGTGAATCCTTCCTTTACATTCCAAGCCGTCACCATTTTTACTGAGTCCCGATAAAAAAAAATCAACGCCTAAGCATTCTGTACAGACGGTGATTTCAGCGAAGCTGAAATGTGCGGCCCAGGTGTTCATCACTACCTGGGATCTATCGAAGTGTCTTCTATGGTACCTTCTGATTTATCGACACATTCAGGTGATACGTGCTTCAAACCTTGCGTTTAGTGCCCTTATCTTGAAGGATATCAAGACTATCTGCAGGCTTTCATGGGTAGAGATTCAAGCTGCGTCGGGTATCATCCATATGCTGAGAAAACCTCAAGGGAAACGGTGATGCAAGCGCGGTGCCGGGTTGCAGGTTCGGTCTCTGCCGGCGGCAAGCTGTCTTTTCATTTAATTTGCTTTCTTCACATCTATATCGCAATTACTACAGTACACTTACACAGTACACTCAATGTCCCCTATACCTACCTTGGTTTCACTATATGTCGGGTTTCCTTAAAGGGGCCCTGCAACACTTTTTGAGCATGGTCAGAAAACACTGGCCGATCGGTAGTCGAGGCTCCCGAGAACACGCGAGCCAAATATTATAGCGCAGCACGCGGCCTGGAATTCACAATAAATTCTCAAAGTCAGCTAAAAATTGCTTTCTCTTCTCTCGACAAATGACGTTGCAAGCTCAAAAATCACTCGTCACGGCCATTGTATCAGCCATTGGCTGATTTGAGCATGGCGCGCTCGGTAGTTACTGGGGCCGCCGCGGGAGGTCGTGACTTGTCCGCGTGCGCGCGCGCTATCGCCCTGAGAAGCCGCGTATAGACCTTTTTTACGGAGAGGAGGATCCCCTCCTTTCTGGGCTGTTGCACGGGAGCACAAAAGCCTACGTCACAGGCTCGGGCGTGCATTTTTGGGGGGTCACGCATGTTAACAACAGCCCAGAGAGCACTATGGCGGCGCCCAGGGAGCCTTCAGTGAAAAGGTCTATTCGATGAAAAAGTAAGAGGAAAAGTGCTCAAGGTCACGAGGCGCGCGTGACGTATTTTCTTCCCCCGTGCCAACCCTCCCTGCTTAGCTTCCAGCGCTTTCGTCGGGACGAGAGAAGAGAGAATGCAATTGCAGCGTGCGACAAATCTTTGCAACTCCAATCGTACTGGACGGATTGTAAAATTTTTTGCGGCGGTGAATTCGTGAGGCAATAAGCTCCTTTAGTGAATCAATTCCATGGCTACTTGAAAAAGTGTTGCAGGGCCCCTTTAAGGTTTGGTTACCAGCAGAGTTGTACGTAACGCGTTACAAGTAACCGATTATTTCTAGTCAGTTACTTGTAACGCGTAATATAAACTTTCTTGTAACTTTGTAATATAACCGATTACTTTTTCGAAACTGTAGCGTTCTGGGTATATTAAATTACATTTTCTTGTAACTGATTATCGTTAATCAATGACTTTTTTTTCAAAATCAAGTTGTAACCAGTATTATACAGGAGTTCCCGTCCCGAAAAATATGCGACTGCTCTGTAGGCCCCCTCCTACGGAGCCTCTTTTTTTAATTTTCCCTCGGCCTTACCTGCAAAGCCTTGCCTTCACAGATGACATGGATGTTAGCATCGAAGCACTGCGTAACTACGAAGTGAAGCGCAATGTGTTCCCGCGTTATAATGCCACCTTTCTCTCCAGCGCATGCTCTGAGAGAGCTTTCAGAGAAGCAGTTGAGCTCTTAACGAGGAAACGTGGAACACTCAGCGACGAAAACAATGAAAAACAACTCCTGTTGAAAGTTGACAACGTGTGACACCAGATCGCAGAAGCTGCAGTAAGCCTCCCAGCCTTCACACAAGCGTCCATCCTCCTCTCTCTAGCATGTATGTAAGCCACCGTTGTAGCTTCAGTAAATTTGTGTTATTGAGTTAGGGCGATACAATATTGAAGGAAATTTGTAACGCAAAAGTTAGGGACTACGTTTCTGTAATTGTCCTAGTTACTATTCCCGTGCTGTAATTGACCACCGTAATCAGTTACATTTTAACGGGAGTAATTTAAATGTAATCGGTTATTAAATGCGTAGCTTTTCTTAGTGTACCTAAGGCACTCCAGGGTTTCTAATTATTTTTATCTCTATCTATCTATCTATCTATCTATCTATCTATCTATCTATCTATCTATCTATCTATCTATCTATCTATCTATCTATCTATCTATCTATCTATCTATCTATCTATCTATCTATCTATCTATCTATCTATCCTCCCACGTCTGGGTGCCCTCGTGATCGCCTCCTTAACTTGGGGGTAGGCCAAATTACTATAGAAAGGTAAGATCAGCGTTTGACGAATAAGTTTTGCGGGTCATGACATCAATAACTTGAAAATCCCGTCGCAGGGTAGCAGCTTGTTGTCGGCGTTGCTGTTTTGGCCGCTGCTTCCCGAGCTCTCGCCTCCGGGGTAGCTTGTTGTCTGCGTAGACGTTGACCCGCCGCATGCCACGCTCTCGCCTACGGAGTAGCAGCTTGTTGTCGGCGTTGCCGCTTTGCCTTTTGCGGGCGAGAGCGCTTTCACGATCGTTTTAATCAGTGGCAGAAAGAGAATGTGTGGTCTGGAACGCACTTATTCTTCATCGTCATCAGCGTCATCGTCATGACGTATAGTGGGTACCTTGCATGTGCTGTGCCGTGATGGCAGAAAGAGAATGTGAGATCTGGAACGCGCTTATTCTTCATTGTCATCAGCCACAGCACAAACAAAGTGCACGAAATGCCTTACAGATGTGTAGCGGGTACCTCGCTTGCCAGTCGAATGACGAATGGCATAGTGGTATAGTGGGTGCTTCCCTACTTCATGAAAGTTACGATTTGGCGTGTATAGTGGGTACCTTGAATGTGCTGTGCCGTGACGGACATACGGTGGGCGTATAGTGGGTACCTTGCATCTGCTGTGCCGGACAACTGACAACGCAAACGGACAAGCCCAGGCCCTAAGGGGCTTCGCCCCTAAAATTGTGATCCCAGCAGGAATCGAACCACAGAACCACGCCAGGTCTTGATGCGGCTTTGGAAAAAAAAAAGCCCCTGTGCAGGCGTAATGTCGATGCAACGTGAATTGTGGTTGCAGTGCTGGAAATTAATTTTATAACAAGGCAATAAATATAGCGTATGTGTGACACGGACATCATGTCGGGTTAGCGTCACTTCTGGTTCCTGTGTTCGCTCCGCTTATGTAGCAGTCTAATAAAACATTACATTTGTATTCCTACGATTCTGCAAAGCTACATTCAAGAGTTGCTCGACCCCGGATGAATACGTAAACGAAAGTTACGCATGATATTCACATCATCGCACCGTAAAGTTCACTTCATTTATATAATACCGACGCTTGTGCTCCAACGTGACTGCTGATGTTACGTCAGACCATACGTTTACTTCAGACGCCAGTGTAGTCGACGTGCCTGGTAAGCCTACAATGCTCACACTACACTTACCAAAAACACGTCGATTCACCTCATATATAGCGTTTGGCTCAAAGCGTTAAAATGCAGCAAAGATAACTACTCGCTGACTGCTTCGCACGAGACCAATTACCACAAGGCGTGGGGTCTGCCGAACTTTTATTTTTTTTTATTCGAAAGACTGCCCTTTGGCATAACAAACGTGCATAACACGAGAGGCTCATCACACACATAAAGGAACAAGTTGAACTCGTGCATAAAGTTCAACAAGGGTCGGTGGAATGGTCCTCTTATCCACCCTTGTAAGTCCGGAGGGCGCCCGGGACGTTGACCGGTTGCTCTGAGATGACGAAGGCGTGCTTGCTCTAGGCCCGGACACGACCAGAACAAGTGTGTCACGTCTACTGATGTTATAGGAGCATCACAAAAAGGGCATGTGGTTCCATACGCTGCGCGGTAGTGTTGCCGGCCAGTGGGCGGTCACTGCCGGCGTAAGAGCAACCCCAACTCGAAGTCTCCGAAGCGCCACCTCCTCTAAGCGAGTAAGCCCACCAGGGAGGTCAGAACCACACGGTGGTATCAGTGCTCGTGTGGTGCGTCGGAGACATTCCTTTTGGCGTAGCAGTTTTCCGCAGTTATCTTCGGGGAATTGCGGCAGCGGGTACGAGTACGGTTACCAATGAATGGCAACACGTGCAAATGTCATGCGCGTGCCAGAAGAAGAAGAACGCTCAAGGCTCGAGATCTGCAGTCGCTGTCGTCCGATGCCCGAAAGCCTTTTCTACGCCAGCTGCGCCGATAAAGGTCTCTCGCAATGACAGGTAGGTACACGACACTTCCGCAAAGGCTTAAGCGCGTCTATAGGCTGCCGCCTGAAAGTGGTCGTCGAAAACGCTCCCGTTTTCGGTATGCCTCCATCGCCGATGGTGTCCACAGAACGCGACAATGTCCTTCGCGCCGAAACCATTTCGCCCCGTGCATCAATAACAAAGCCTTCTGGTTCTGATTATATATTTGTGCCCTTTCATTATCGAGGACATAGGCGTGCGCACGGGGAGGGGGGGGGGCAGTGGAGGCGAGAAGGGGGGCGCAAAGCCAGCCCCATGTATTGACATAATAGGTAGGAGGGGGGCGATAGGGGGGGGGCGCAAAGTCATCCCCTTATACATTAATGTAATAGGGAGGGGGGGGCGCTGAGATGAACCTTGCCACTCCCCCCCCCCCTGAAGGAGAACCCTGCGCACGCTTATAAAGGACCATTTGCAGCGAATACGATTTCGCCGGGTGATGAGCAATCGTTGAACGGGGGAATGTCACTGTAGCCAACGTTCAGACACGTTAACTTGTCTTCGTTGAGAGAGTTCCAGCGTCGACGAAGACAAGTGGATATGAACGCACGGTCGTCGTCGTTCCCTGTATAGCAGCTGAAGTGTTGCGCTGTTAAACACATGGATCAAGGTCCAATTCCCAACATGGAAGAAGGAAACGGGAAGGAGCATTGCGCAATGCGACAGAAAAAACAACGGCCCCTGTCTTTTTCCTGTTTCTTTTTTTTTTTTTCGCAGGCGCCGTTTTACTGCCACGCATGCCTACTTCTATTGTCGCTCTGTACTTCATGAACTGTCTTATGTGACGCCTGTTGTTGTCATACGTGCCTCCGAGATATGTAATGTCACGCATTACTTACCTGATAATACGCACATAGCATATGTACGTGTTTCGCGCAGCTCATACGACCTTAGGTCACCGTTATATATCGTGGTACTTCACTGCAGGATCTGCCACCGGCAACGAAGCCACCGAAGCGGACACCGTCCAGCGCCATCTGGAGCGTCTGGTCGGACGCTTACTACTCGTTGCACTGTTCACGTCTCAAGGTACGAAAGTACTGCTTAGAAGAAAGCGGTTCGGTACGTGCCGAACCGCTTTCTGGCGCCTTTTCATGTCCGCCCAATGGAAACCCTGGGCGCCCGCCCCCTAATGTCTGTACGTCTGCACATAAAGACAAGGCAGGTTACAAGACGTAACCTCTCCTCCAACCGCAGGCTTGGAGGGCTTCGTGCTCCACGATTTCGACAACTTCGACATCATCAACGCGACCGTGCTCAACGCGACTGTGCGCATGGTCATGTCCGACCAGAGCCGCTTCACCGTAAACATCACCTTGAGCACGGAAGAGCTTGGCGGAGAGATCCGATTCGACTACATGGACAGCATCAAGGGAGTGCGCGTCCCGCCACTCGTGCTCAGGAAGTGAGTGAGTCGTATACGTAGAGCCTAACCAAAACTTCGCTGGCCACTGCGCATCTCAGCACTGTCGTCGAATTCACGATTTCTCTCCGTAATGATAAATCAACGCAACTTTGGATTTACTCCGACAAGCGTACTTTTAAAGGGCCAGTAAACAGGCTCGGACTTTTTTTTTTTTACACCCCACAAACAAGCTCGCCAGTTCGTACAGTAGACCGCGGCGATCACATTTTCCGAATATTACAGATCTGCGCACAGCGCAAACCCTCCATTTCGAAAAATCATTCCCCCGCGCTTCTTTCCTTCTGACCAATCCCCCCTCGTACGCGCCGCGACGCAAACGGGCCCATAGGCAACTTGACTTACCTAGCGTACCACCATGGCCCTTGGTACCACTGATCTCGCACGTTACCGCTAGAGGAAGGGTGCTCCTTGCTCCACGCCTCCTCCCCTCGCCGCTATGGCACGTGCTCATGTGCTCGGCCGTTGGCTGCGCGCCGATGACGTATCGCTGACGTCATGCCACGTTGGCGGCGAAGTGGGGCGGAGTCACTTCGACTGGCTACGCCTTCCCCCTCCCTATGGCGGAGAAGGGTGGGGAGGCCGCGCGTAAATTTGAAACCAGCTGAAACGGATGTTCTAACCCCTGTAACTTCCTTATAGCACGTATTCACAAAATTCTCGCGGCAGCATGTTCAAATGGTAAAAGTGCGCATACTTCTCTTCATTACAATTTTTGGACCTCGGGGTTGTTTACTGGCCCCTTAAAGCCATAGGGTAATCCAAATCGGGTAGGAGTTCAGGGCACGATGGAAATGTGAAGAGCTGAAAAGCCTTGAACAGGGGGTGTCACTGAAGCCGATGTTTCGACAAGTGGTCCTTCCTACCAAAACTAAAGGGGCGATTAGGCTGGCGCGAAAACGGTGGTGGTGGAGAAAGAATGACCACGGCCGGTCTGGAGGCGCGCTCGCTCTGCGCGCGCCTCCAGACCGGCCGTGGAAGACTGACGTGCAGAATTGGAAAAACCCGCCCGATTCGGCGCGCCAGCCCTTCCTTTCTCCTCCACCCACGTTTTCTCACTGGACCTTCCCTTTTTTTAAGTCAAGAAAAAAGCTGCATTTCGCCGTCAAAGGACCCCCCGTCCAGCCAATGGCGTCGTCGACGTGTCATCGTGACGTCATGGCGGACCGCCTTCGCGCCGCGCTCACAAAGGAATCAAAAAACGTGTTCTTACGCGCTGACGGACCTCAACCAAGATGGCTGCCTCCGCTGTTCGCGACCATCCATCGGCGTCTTCGGTGAGACAGCGCTCTCGCAAGCTGACATTTAAACCATAAATTCTTTCACATGTTTCATTCTCACTGAGAAATAAAAGAAATTGAACTAAAATTTTATCCTCGTTCAAAACAAAGGCATCCAGAGGAACTACTTGACGGCGCGGACGCACTCGTAGAAGCTTGGGGCCAAGCGCTTTTTGTTGTAGCAAGGTGGATGGCCGCGACTTCATCGCGATGGCACGGCGACGCCATTGGCTGGAGTGGAGTCCTTTCACGAAGAAAACTCGCTTTTTTCTGTAGCTGTATCCGAGCATAGAATCGCGGGGCATGCTTCGTACAACCGTCAAAAACCACGGCTTTTTTCTTTTCTTTTTTTTTTTTTTTTTTTTTGCACACGATGCGATGACCTTTTGAACCAGTTCCGAAGTAACCCCAGATGACTTGAGGAAATTGTCTTGTTTATTTCAGTCTGAGACTCATTACACAGGTCAATGTGACGACTACAAGTACTCATTCGAAATGTTGGCAAATAGAAAGAATTATCTTACGCGCGCAACAATGTACTTCCAGATGGTATTGCTCATTTATATCTAGTACAGCGCATGCGAATGACGCAGTGAAGTCCGTGGTAAAACGCGGCCTCTTTTGGTCTTGTGCATTCACAATGTGTTCTCTAAGCAGCACATCCTACACTTTCGCATTTACGTTGAGTGGCATCATTCCTATTGCTCCAAGACCAATATTTTAGAACGTATCCCAATACATTATAGCTATTCTTAACATTAACCTTATTGCAAATTCGCTCTTATATGCTTTACCCTAATTTCCCCTTCAACGTATTTTTCAGTCTATCGTAAGTACATATGGTTTTCATTATTTCTTCAGAGACGCACCGCGTTGTCTTTCGACGTGACATAAGCACATTACATCTTAGTTCCTTGATGTATTCGAAAACTATAGAGGTGCAGCGGGACTTTCATAATCTGGCGACTTTGGGACGTTAAGCCACATGAGGGAACCAACCAACCAGCCAAATGTGACAGCGGTTGTTTTTATCTTGGGCACAAAGGCGCGAATCCAGCCACTCATTTCAGGGGGGGTGGCGGTCACTTAAAGTGAAACCGGTGAGTGTGGCGGGGAGGGGTTCTGACTCTCTTGCTTTTTAGTAGTTACTGTCATCACAAGAACCCCATCACAGCATAAATACTGTTAATTTGTGCTCACAATGGTCCCACTCATTTGTCATAACCGGTGATAGGTGGACGACAGGCAGTGAAGGGAAGGGTGGGGGGTGCCGACGCAGACTTTAGGGTGGGGGGGGGGGGGGAATCGCCTTTATCGCCCGCCCCCTCTGGATCCGCCACTGACAAAGCGTAACTACATTTGTTACCGAAGAGCTTCAGAATTATAAAGCAACTTCATCAAATTACTTTATCAGACTTTTATTGCGATAGCAATTATATGGACAGTCTCGGCTGTTTTTTGCCGTCATGTCCCGTTTATGTATATGTATATATATATATAAGTAAAAGCCACGAAGAAAAATACCCGCGGGTAACAGTACGGGAGCGGGGGCGACAAACGCCGCTGAAGCGGACATCAAACGAGCCGGCCCACCTACGTCGCTCCGAGGCGTATGCGATAAGATCCCCCCGCCTGATCAACGAGATGGGGAATGCTCAAGGAGAGGAAACGCCCCGGCGCGTGAAGATCCCCCCCTCGCGTCTTTCCGCGACAAGCGCGGAAAAACGCGAGGGGGGGGGGGTTCCTCATGCAGCCACTGCGAGCTTTGGTTTTACGAGCGGGGTCGTCGCTGGCGCACTCGTTATCTCGCAATCTTAGCAGCCGACAGCGGGCTATGGTGGCTAGGAGAGGGAGGTGTCAGCATCGGCTGGGCTGCTCCATGCAAGTCGGCGCGGCACCTTTTCATGACGCCGACAGGTGGCGCGTCGTCGTCTGCGAGAGCCTTTGCGCTGCCCGAACTGCATGAACAGTGCTGGGGCGGATGCAAGAGGCTGCGAGCGCGTTTACCAGTCACCGCGACACGACGCATCCGCGCGTCCGGATCGCGCGGGCAGCGCAGGTGCGCAGTCATCGCTCGTCTGCAGAAACGCGTTCCTCGGCTGTCGTGCACACGTGCATTTCTTCGCCGTTCAGTAACCACGCTGATGCGGCGGCGCTGCTGTCGGCTCCGCGAGCCCATTCGCGCCGCCGAATCATGAAAAAATGCTGCCTCTCTGGCAAGCCGTTGCTCACACCTCCCCCTCTAGCCACCATAAGCGGGCGACGAACAGTGTGCCTGGAGCAGCCGTATGCTCTTAAAGGGACCCTGAAACGGTTTTGACGATTTTGTACAAACACATTGAGCCAGTAGACCAAGTCCTAAGGCTCATTTACAGACTAATTTAAGCTCTCTGCGTACACTGTGTAATTGATTACAATGCTATAAAGCTGCGAATCGCTGCAGATCACTGCGGCTCAGCCCAACGCGTTTTCAACCGCCCCTCCCCAGTATGACACGCAGTCTGCGCACGATCTGATTGGCTGCGGTGTGCGCGCACGAAAAATTGGCTGGTAGGGTGGCGGCACCTGTCGGAGCAGATATCAACCCCTCCGCGATGTCTCTGTTGCCAGACGGCGTGCGTGCTGCCGGGCGCACTGGGGCTATGGTCTCCGAGATGCACGCAACCTGTCGGCGTGCAGTCTCAGAGGTCATCACCGGGCGAAGCTCAAATCATCGAGTGTGCTCACATGAGCTCTGCGATCGCCAGCGATGCCAGCGTGTATCATGAGTTGAGGAGGCAAGGCAGGGGTAAGAAGGAGGGTATGATATAATTGGCCGTAGCCGCCTTGGTACACGGCGTGCAGCGAAATTTGTGGTGCCAATGGTTCGATGATGCTCTAGCCTAAACGCTGACAAAGCTTCAAATAACCGTTTCAGGGTCCCTTTAAACAAGCATTTTGTAGAGTTGTGTGAGATCGGATCCAAAAGAGTTAGCTGCCAGCCTCACTTCGATTAACATAAGAATTTGTTGCTATCGCATTCACTGCTTCGTCCTTGCGGTGAAACTGTGACTTTTTATTGCTATCATGTTCGTTTCGTGTCCTAAATCACAGCATTGTTGCAGCACGTATATAAGCTTTGTCTGACAAGTACTACACGTCTCACACATATGTGCGTGAGTGGGCATGAGAAGCCTTCTCAAAACCAGGTTTAGAAAGGCAACATGTTCGCGAATCCACTACTGGCGTAAACTTACATGAGCACGTAGCGCTTGTTTTGACAACGCAACAACACCTGAGCTAGTCAGTTTGGCCTTAGCGCCCGTACATGGCGTCACAACCTCGGCCAATCCCTTTTAGTGTCCCATAGCTCGGTATATACCGCAAACGCCCCGAAATTTAGGGGCAAACAAACTATCCATTAAGGCGATAGCCTTAGATGCTTCATCAAACTCGAAAACTGACCGTCGGCGGCGTCCCGCGGCGTCAGCGTCAACACAAGAGATGCAAGAAATCGTCACCACATGATGAGGTCACCATACGACGTCTTCACAACACAAATCGTCCAAACTTCTGGCGTAATCGTGACGTCGCTATGACGTCACATAACATGTCACTTGATGACGTCGTCAAATGATACCGTCGCTTGGTCGAAGGTTGGCTGACCACGGAAGCAGTGCAAAACCAGGTGTGGTGCACAAAGCTATCAGTGCTTACAATCCTCGAGGCAATCCTGGAGGCGGTGCATAACAACGTTAGGTGCATATAGCCTTCGGAGAAAGCAGGGGAGGATGTACCATTGAATGAGAGGAAAAAATTACACCATCTACCACTAAAAGGAACCATGAGGGGATGCGAAGCAGCATTGGGGGGTGCACACCAAGTTTCCGTTTACATTCACTCGGCCGTCGAAGCCACGCGTCGGCGTCGAGCTACCGCTTCCGCTACAGAGAGACAACGCGAGTGTGCGGCGAGGGTAGCGAGGCTTTCGAGACAACTGCAGCGACCGGGAACCGACGGAGCGCCGCACGATTCAAGCGAGACTTCCTCGACCGAGCGCACGCGCTTATATGAAATGAGGGAGGGAGAGGAGGGAGGGGGGTTTACAGGCTGCAGCGCGGGGGGGAGGAGAGGAGAGAAGGCGACCGAACGCCTGCGCAAACGCCCGCATAAAGGAGGAGAGTGCGCGGCTGCTGCGCGGGGGAGGATGAGAGAAGGCAACCGAACACCTGCGTAAAGGAGGAGAGTGGGAGGGAGTAGGCGCATGCGCTGTAAGGGTGGTCAGGACACACACCACCACCACCGGATTGAACTCCGCCCTTAAGCTGCTTCGCACGTAAAAGAAGGTCGCTTTCGCCTTCGTGTCGTCAAAGGTGACTGCATGAGGGGACCGGCCCTGTGAGTTGTTTCTTTACCAAACCTGGTTCGCAAAGCGCAGCGCCGAGCCTTCGACGCTCGAGGTGTGATAAAAGTAGTAGATTGATGGGCATTGGCTCCTGCACGTTCTGCACCCAGGTATGCGCAGTTCTCGCTCTCCAGCACACGAATGGATCTCGGCTCAGGCGGCATCCCCCCTGCAAGTGACATACACGTTTCCCAACGGCACTGTGGGCGCCAACGGAACGCTGATGCTGACACCGTACTCCGGTGAGTAGTGATGTTGACCCCACATTCCGCTGAGTAGCGATACTGACACCATACACCAGCCAGTAGCGATACTGACGCCATACTAGGGAGTAGCGTCGAGTAGTGATACTGAGACCATACAAAAGGGAGTGGCGATAATTCCGCCATCCACTTTCGAGTAGCGATACTGCCGCCATACTACGCTATTAGCGATACTGACGCAATGCACCGTCGTCTAGTGATACTGAGGCCATACTACGTTATTAGCGATGCTGACGCCATGCACCGTCGAGTAGCGATACTCATAGGCGTGCTCAGGGTTACCGTTCAGGGGGGGGGGGGGGGGGGTGGCGAAGCTTGTTCGCAGCGCCCCCCCCTTCCCTATTAGGTCAATGTATGGGGCAGACTTTGCACCCCCCCCCCCCCCCTCTAAGGCTCTTATGGGACTAGGGGGGGGGCCTCTGCCCCCCCTCATGCGCCTATGGCGATACTGACGCCATACTACGGCAATAGCGATACTGACGCCATACTCCTTCGAATAGCGATACTGACGCCATACTCCTTCTAGTAGCGATACTAACGCTATGCACCGTCGAGTAGTGATACTGATGCCATGATCCGTCGTCTAGTGATGCTGAGGCCATACTACGGTATTAGCGATGCTGACGCCATATTACGGCAGTAGCGATACTGACGCCATACACCGTCGAGTGGCGATACTGACGCCACACCCCTTCGTGTAGCGATACTGATGCCATACTTCTTCGAGTAGCGATACTAACGCTATGCACCGTCGAGTAGCGACATTGACGCCATGCACTATCGAGTAGCTATACTGACGCCATGATCCGTTGAGTAGTGATACCGGTAAAATACCCCGTTCAGTAGTGATAATACACAATGCGCTCGCAATGCTTCAATCAGCAGCGAAACTGGCACCATACTCCGGCGAGTAGCGATACTGACGCCATAATCCGGCGAGTAGCGACCGCCCCACAACCTGCGGAGACATCAACGTAACAGTTCGTAAGAGTTTTGCAGCGAAAGCTGTATATGGCTAGGAGAAACGAAAAACCGCTCGGCATCTGTGTCACGAGCGGTCTCCATTGGCTGTGCTATCAGCTACGTCGTACTGAGCGTCGTACCGAAGCTCGCGCGCCGTTGGCGCGCGAGCTTGGGTACGACGCTTGCAAGGTCAAACGCTTGCAGCAACGGCGCGCTCCCTCTGGCGCGCCGAAGAAACGGCGTTGCGGTCAGAACAGCGTCGACGGTCGACGTGACTGCGGGAGCGCGTTCGCCGGGGCGAACGCCCGCTTTGGGCGAGAGTTTCTCCAGCGGCACTTTGGCTTCGGCTGCGACGTCTGTGACCGCCTGTGGTTCGGACCACAACCTGGCAACGATAATTGTGGAAGGCTTCAGTGCAGCGTCGGGTTGAACCCACTGCTAAACACCGGGGCCGCACATTTCAGCTTCGCTGGTTAACCATTTGTACGGAGTGCTTGGGCAGTGATTTTTTTTTATCACGTGTTAGGCCGAAACGGTGGGCTTCACTCATGTGACGTAATGCTCCCTCCTTTCTTTTTTCTTCCTCCATGGTTGTTACACCACTCGTACGTGTTGACGATGACAGTCAGTTTTCGTGTTTGATGATAGATCTAGGGCTTTCGCCTTAGTAGATTCAACTGAAACCTTCCTGAATGATTGGCCTTGATACGCGTCTTACTGCCCAGAAAAGGCCGACACACCGTGCGCCTGCCGATTGGGACTGCCGCAAGTCCAAGACAAGGTGCCTCAACGCCCCGGTCGGCCGGTGCAGGTGCCCCAGGGGAAGCACTTACGATCAGCACGGAGGCCACTGTAGTATGAGTGAGTCAGCCACATTCATAAGTGTCATTCGCATTCATGATGACTATTTTCATGCTATTTTGACGGATTCCTCCGCCAACGATCTGTAGTTACCCCAGTCTCGCATTACTGTTCACGTCGCGAAAACGTATGACACAGGACAAGAGAAGGGCCCAGTTTCGCGCTTGCTGCTAACAAATACCACTCGCCTCACAACTATAATTGTCCAACGCGCTCTACTGCGCTTCCCTGCACTTATGCCAATGTCGTAACCCCTTGCAGACGGTCGATTCAATAGCTTTCTGTCATGCGCTGTCAAATACTCTTTTTCCAGCAGCAGCTATTCTCGGAGAGTCGGTCGAAAGTTATTGTAGGCCGAAAGCACTATTGCTCTATACCTCGCAAGAAAATTCATCGCGTCGCAATAACCTTCCTATGTTCTTACAAGTTCTCTTCTTCGCGGAGTTCAGACCCAACAACGCTGCGCTTCGAGAGAGAAAGAGTGAGTAAGTAAGTGTGTGTGTGTGTGTGTGTGTGTGTGTGTGTGTGTGTGTGTGTTTGTTTGTGTGTTTGTGTGTTTGTGTTTGTGTTTGTGTTTGTGTCTGTGCTTGTGTCTGTGTTTGTGTTTGTGTTTGTGTCTGTGTTTGTGTTTGTGTGTGCGCGTGTGCGTGTGCGTGTGCGTGTGCGTGTGTGTGTGTGCGCGCGTGTGTGTGTGTGTGTGCGCGTGCGTGCGTGCGTGCGTGCATGCAACAACACAGAAAACACGTAACAACACCGAAACGCGTGCGCACACGCGTTTCCGTGTTGTTACGTTTTACCTGCGCGCAGTTGAAACTTTTCTGCTGAATATTTGAACCAACAAGCCCAACAACTCGCCATACTTCTGCGCTTCGTATGTGTGCGTGTTTCTACAGCCTCACGTGTTGTCTTCTTCGCACAGCTTAAACTTGTCTACTGGACGATACTTCGTCCGTTTGAGTTGGCCTTTCACAGCTGCGCTTAAAACGCTGGTCTAAGGAAATACGGCCACTCCAGGGAGAGAAGAGGTGTTCGTGCAGTCTGTAGTCTCAACGCGAAGCATCTATGAGCAAAGCACATAGAAGGGTATACGAGCCGTTTGGTGATGTCTGCCGAGATGGCGCGCGCTCTAGCACTCGGGGACGGGCCTTTATGATCAACGTTCCCACTTGCTTCTCGAGCGCCACAGCCCCCCCCCCCCCCCATTCCTCCGGCATCCATGCTCCTTCGCGCGAGAAAACATGGGCGGGGCGCTTCCTCTCTGCTTGAGGAGCAATCGACGGCCAGCCTCGCACACAAAGTGATGTTATCGCATGCGCCCTCCGTGTCGCGGAGAAGCACGCGCCCGGTCACGTGATTTTACCCGCGTGTGGAACATACGATGCGGGAATGAATGTTATTCATTTGGACATTATACCGAACATGGCGGCTACTGTAAAAACCGGTCGAGAGGGTCCATATAATTGCTAACGCAATAAAACTAGCAGGTTTCATTAATGCACTCGCCTAAGACAATTCGAAGGCGAAAGCCATTTTCTTCTTCTCAGTTGACAAACTTGATCTTTCCCAACCGCCCTCCGAAAGCTCCCTGCACCTAACGTGGTCTTGTATTGCCTCCAGTATCGGCGGCACTGCAATCTTTCTGCGCGTCAAGTCATTCATCATGTATGTGACGTCATGATGACGTCATAATGTGACGTAATTTTTGGGAGAGAAGCTCCTTGGGCTCGCACGATGTCGTTGTCGCCGTCGTAGGTCCCAGTCGGAACAGCTGCGACGCCGCTCCGAAACCCTCTCTCAGCAAGCGTATCGATCAAGGTCATGACGTGGGGCGCAGAACCATTCGTAGAGCGAACGCAACGCGCATACCGACCGCGCACAGGTGTAGCGCTGCGGCGGCGCCCCTCCGAAACCCCTCTCCGAGCAAGCGCACGACGTCATGCGCAAAACCGTTCGCAGAGCGCACGCAGCGCGCATACTGACCGCGCGCAGGTGTCGCGCCGCTCGTACCTAGAACGCGCATTGCTCGCAAGCCGCTCGTACTGAGACCGTGCAGCGCTAGCGCATCAATCAATGGCGCTACAATTAGTAAAATAAAATGACGTAGACTGGCTTCCAAGGAGCTTCGCTCCATCATCAGCATTCACTTCGTGGATCTGCAATAATTTTTTTGCACCACTCCTGTTGATTCTGACCCCGCCACGATGGTCTAGTGGTTATGGCGCTCGAGTGCTGACATATGAAGGTCACGGGATCGAACCCCGGCCGCGGCGCCCGCATTTTCGATGGAGGCGAAAATGTTTGAGGCCCGTGTACTTAGATTTAGGTGCGCGTTAGAGAACCCCGGGTGGTAGAAATTTCAGGAGTCCTACACTACGGCATCCCTGATCATCATATATCGTGGTTTCGGGGCGTTAAACCCCAAATATTATTCTTATTCCTGTTGACTCCGACGACGTGGGACGCTGGCGGTCAATTTTCTCGTGTGATTAGGCATTTAAGGCTTTCGCCTTAATGAAGCTTGGAATGACAGAAAGAGCTAGTTGTTAGGGTTCATGATTGACACAACACGGTAGTCAGGGCAACACAAACGGCGGCTAACAACTGAAAAGGCGTCACATCTTGCATGGGAATGCGCAGATAAGTATCTGTGCCTGCTGTCTCGTCCACCGCTGTCGCGTCTTTTCAGTTGTTAGTCGGCGCTTGCGTTGTACTGATCCCTCTTGTGTCGTGTTTGCAAGCCTACCTTCTTTCATCATAAACGAAATGATTCGAGCGTGGCTATCACTTCGTTAAGTCGTGTTTAAGCTGCGTTGTGTGTCGTCATTTTTGTGGATCAGCCAGACTTGCGGCCCATCGCAAAGGAACTGAGAAGTGTCTGCGTCCATCGTGCTTTTCTCTGCAGAGTGCACCGCTGACGATGACTGCACAAGCTACCTCGGTGTAGAAGCTGATTGTTTACTGTACAAGTGCATTTGTAAATCCGGGACTTACGTAATTGGCAACGCCTGCGCCTATCCTAAAGGTAAGTGAGAAAATTCAGGTATACCTGTGCCCTGTCGGGAAATATGGGGAGCAAGCGAACCTTTAATGTCTCACGCTCACGTCCGTCCGGTGTCCGTCCGGCGTCCGTCCGTCCGTCCACACCCCCCACTGCGCATGCGTCAACCCATTAAAAAAAATAAAAAACCTCCTCTCCACCTCTCTCTCCTCTAGGCATCCCTCCCCGCGGAGGCCACAACTGCGCATGCGCGTCCCCTCCCTCTCTCCCCCTCCTACGCTCCCCCCTCTCTCCTATAGGCATCCCTGCCCGCGGCGTCCACACCCCCCACTGCGCATGCGCGTCTTCCTATCTCCTACGCTCCCCGCTCTCTCGCCTCGCGACGCCGACGCAGGCAGCGTCTGCTAGCGAGTTTCTTGGTTGAAAAAACCGACTTCTCGCGCTGCACAACCGTTCACTGGCCACCCCGTATATATGGCAATGGATCTTGACCTGCAAGGTGGTGCCGGTGGGAGATTTCTCCTGTGCGTTGTCGAACGATAAAAAATTCGCAGCGTGCGCGTTAACTAAAAGCGGACTGCGGGTCTCTGTGTCCAGTCCGAGTCTTCTGTCTCTCATTGCCCATTAGCAGCGATTGGGATGTTCCAGTAGGAAACACCGGTCCATCACTGCGTGCTTTGCGCCCCCCAGGTTTCTCTCCTGTGCAACGCTGCGATGAGCGCCAGCGTCAACGCCGCCGCCAGTGTAAGAGTTAGCGCCCGCTGTTTCGCATCTACACATGGTTCCCTTTAGCGGGAGATGGTCTAATCTTTAAAACGAAAGCCTTTAATGTCTCATGCTCACGTCCGTCCGGTGTCCGTCCGGTGTCCGTCCGACCTCCGTCCGGCGTCCGTCCATCCGTCTGTCCGTCCGTATGTCTGTCTGTTCGTCCGTCCGTCCATCCATCCATCTGTCCGTCCGTCCGTCCATCCGAGCTCTGGCACGGAGCCAGGTGGCCGCCGGGATGCGCAGACGGACGCCGGTCGCGTGGGACTCTATAGCGCTCGCGCTTTGCTTGCGTAGCGTCGCTGTGCCCAGAGTTTGCATTCATTTTGACCGACGCCGTCTCAATGGACCCAGGCGTTCACGGAATACACTTTCCAATTTACAAAGGGTCCGTCAATTTAAGAGCTGGAACGCGGATGGCGTTTGCACGATGCGCAAAGCGCGAGAAGATACTAACGCATGCGAACGGAGAAAGATGAGTCTCGCGTCTCGCTGCGATTCGCGGTAAAAAAAGAAGAAAACACGCACCCATTCGGTTTGTGTCTTATCCCACTGAGAGTGTAAAAGAAAAAAAGACATGGCATAACCAGCGGAATGGCCACACGCTTTCGCCGAACACACTTTGGAATGTACAAAGTGTCCTTCATTTTTTTTCTTCCTTCGCTTCTATCGCGCAATACTCCATCCTAACCGTTTCCTTCATTCATACCGGGAATTGTACCGTCATCCACCTTGCAGCCAGGGGCGTGAGCAGAAGTTTCTTTCGGAGGGGGGGGGGGGGGGGGGGGTTCAACCATACTTTATGTATGTTCGTGCGTGCGTTTGCATGTCTGCGTGTATATATACGCAAGCAAAACTGAAAAATTTCAGGGGGGGTTCGAACCCACCAGCCCCCCCCCCCCCCTCCTGGCTACGCCCCTGTTTGCAGCGCAACACTTTTCAGTAGCTACAGGCAACCACGACGGTCTCGCATTCATATCCAGGCAACAGTGAGATGCGGCAACGTCAAATGAGGAGTCACCTCGATGAAATGTCAGATTGCCATATCGGAAACGGCTGAACGCTGGCAAGCTCACGATCGAGAAAGCATCAATATTTGGAAAACGGCGCATGCGCGCACGCGTGTTAAGGCCTGACCACACGTGGCCGTTGCAGCACGTGGCTTATTGACGCGGCGTCGCGCCCTCTCCCTATAGAGAGAGAGGGCGTGCAGCTTCGCGTAGCCGTACACCCTCTCTCCCCATAAGGAGAGGGCGCGCCGCCGCGTCAAAAAGCCACGCGCTGACGCGCTGCAACGGGCACGTGTGGTCAGGCCTTTATACTGGCTCGCATTCGAGGGCCACATTTCATAACGCTCGCCAGAGCCGGGTTTTTCGCGCACGACGCAAAATCTGCGGGTTATAAAACCTTTGTTTAAAAAATAATTGAAGGACACTGTGAATTCCAAAGTGTGTTCGGCGAAAGCTTGTGCCTGCGAAATAACAACAAGCTTCGGCAAGTCTTGCCGGCGGTGAGGGGGGCACGGACGGACGGTCGGAGGCCGCGAGTATGAGCCATTAAAGGCTTTCGCCTTAATAAGCGAGGAATATGCGGGGATGCCGTCGTGAATCTCTGGTCTAGCTTTAGATTGGCGCCTCTCGAGTGATCTGGTGTCGCACGGGCGGGGTCTTTGGAACGTATATGGCCTTTAGACCCTCGTTTCCCTTGCGATTGTGCGTTAATTTGCGAATGGTGTGCCTCTATTCCATTTTGCTGTTTGTCGGATAGAAATGGAACGGGAGCAACTTCCACGTTTGGGAAGCGCCGAGCATGCCTGTCCATGTATCTGCATATCTCTTCCCATTGTTGCTCGTTTGGCCCCCCCGCATTAAGCCTCAATGTCCTTTTCTAGTTGAGCGATCTTTTTTCGTAGCCCTCTCTGGTATCTCTGCTTACTCCATCTCGCTTGCAACGATTCTTTCGCCCGCCATAGGTGTACAGGCATGTCCATAAGCGTGCGCAGGGTTCCAGCGCCCCCCCCCCCCTCCCTATTATGTCAATGTATGGGGCTGACTTTTCGCCCCCCCCTTCTCCCCCCCCCCCCCCCGTGCGCATGCCTATGGGCATGTCCGCCTCCACTATGCCTGCGTGGCCTGCCTGACGCTGCTTATTACGTTTTCACACCAGCTCTTAATAGCGAGCTTTAGTACTGCGTACGTAACGTCCATAACGGCGTTGCGTATATACTGAAAAAAATAGCCGTGTTTCAACGTCGGAACAGACCGTAAGAAACACGGAGGATGATTTGTTTCCTGAAAAATGGCGGAAATGGACGTATGGAACACGGTTGTGCTGCGGTTTTTAATGAAACGGTTGGACAGCCCGTAAAGGAGCACTCGGTATTTCCGTTCCGCTGCTCCTTCCGTAAAAGAGAAGAAAATAACGTCAATAGCCTACGTATGGCCACGTGGTGCGCTAGCATCCGGCAAGCCGGAAGCAGCGCCATTGGCACTTTTGGACTCGTCGGCTGCGGTTCATGGTGTGGCGTCGTCCAGTATTTTGTGGTTGTTTGTGCGTAGAGGATTGTTAACTTGTACGTGTGATTGCTTTTGTGCGGTGTGATCAAAGATGTCGTCCGCACGTCGTGTGTTAGCCATTCCTCTTCTCAGAGAAAGCGGCTGTACGCACTCGAAAATGGATACGTCGAGGCTCAACCATTACACTGCGGTGTATTATGCGCCATTGTTGGCAGTCAGCGATCTTGTCATCACGAATGTTCCAGGCAAGTGCTCGATTTTTCTTCCTTTTCTTTTTTGTGGGCGTTTGTTTCTTGTGTCAGGTGCTTTCATTGTATGTACTGAGCGGTTTACTGCTAAATGAAATGTCGAAGCGCACGGCGGCCGCTCGCCACCAATGCCGGCTGCGACGAACTTCGCGCTCACGCAGTACGCGCTGTGGGTTGTGCTTGGTGCCCTTTCGTCGCCTTCGAATCTTCGCGGAGCGAAATGTTCACGCATCGAAAGTGCGCCGTGCTCCTTGCGCTGTTCTGTCTGCCGTTCGTCCCCATGTGCGTTCCTGTACGTGTGTGTCCAGCTAGGGTGTCGAACGTCCTAAGCTCGACATTGACTAAGCGTCCGTCGCTCGCTTTTCTTTGTTTTATGCGAACCCGCTTTGCAAGAAAATAGAAAAGAAGCGTGTTTCGTGTGAATACAGGTAGATTCGTCTCCTGGCCTCCATGTTGGTCGCACGTTCGACGACTACCGGCGGTCGTTCTGCCGTCAAATACACCCGCCGCGGCGGTCTTGTGGTTATGGTGCTTGACTGCTGACCCGAAGGTCGCGGGATCGGATCCCGGCAGCGGCGGCCGCGTTTTTGGTGGACGCTAAAGTGCTTGAGGCCCGTGTACTTAGATTTAGGTGCACGTTAAAGAACCCCTGGTGGCGGAATTTAAATCCCAGCAGTTATTATCACTGCCGTTGAATGGGGAACAGCGCCTGCGCAAAGGTCGTTGCAGCCGGTGGCGGCGACGAGCGGCCGTGAAACGCTTCGATCTTCCATTTAGCAGTGAACCACTGTGTACAGCGATTTTGTCACGACCACTACGTGTATAATACACCGATGTAGATGCAGGTCTACCTGAGCCCGTATAGTTCGGGAGGACAGCTTCCTAAGTTATACAAGCAGCGAGGTCCACAATTGGTCCACGTGGGAACAAATAATCGTGATGGCTATGTTAAGCAGCACACGGAATTGAGACACATAGGGAAAAAAATAAACGAAACACTCGCTGGCGCAGCTTGTTAGGTCGCGCTTTCTCTGAATTGCCCTGTTTCGTGCGCCGCTTTAAACACACGCACAGGCGCACGCACATCATGATGGTCTTTGACGTGTGCTGTTTCACGTTTTTCAAGTGGTACATCTTCCCTACGATAGCAAAAAGTATTTCTAAAAATGATGCTGGTGACTCTGAGCGTGATCAGAGCGAGTCGGGAAATGTCTTTAGCACACTGCCCCTGCTTTCTGGAGTTCTGGGTCATGCGCGCAGCAAGGGCCATATACATATGCCAAGAAAGCATTATAAAGAGTGTGTACGTTGTTGCTCAACGGAACTGTTTTGATCACTTGTTTTTCACATTCCTTTCAGGCGTTAACAACGTGCTGAAGCGGCAGTCTGAAGACCTTCAAAATGTCACAAGCTGATTAGCGACACTTATTTATTTTCTGCAAATAAATTAATCCGTGTTTTGTTGAATAGCGCATCATTATTTATTTGGCATGCACCAGCAGGAGTGGTGCAAGCATGAACAGTACATGCAGACAGCGCTGGTGTAAGTTGAAACAGCACTGTAAAACGTACAAACACACTTGTGATACGGAACCTCATCAATTTCTGATTTGTACGTTGAATATGATTAAACACCCTACTTTGAAAATATGAGTAACATCAACTTTCCTACGAAAGATCAGCTTTTACACAGTACTGATGTTTTACGCCTGCCCACAATTCAACAAAAGCTTGTGTTAATTTTCACAAATTAAGTTACCACCATACAGTAAACTACACTAAACTACACAGTACAGTAAGTGTACTTCATGCTCAGTAAAACAAGACCCTTTCCTTTAAAATAATGAATCAACAGAAAAGCCCAGTCAAGCACAGAGAAACCTATGACACGAAGCCACCTGTTTTCCATTCTGGAGAACGACGAATAAAATGTAAAGAGTAGAGAAAATCTGGCAGAGGTCACTTGAACTTGTTGCTGGGATAGTTGGTACATAACTTAGAGGGAAAATTTAGACGTATAAGCTCCACCAAAAGAAACACGAAGCACAGGAAAAGAGACGCTCTCTTGCTGTGCTTCGTCCTTCTTTTGGTGGGGCTTAGGTGTCTAAATATTTCCTGTAGCGTGACATGAGTAACCGTTTACGAAAACCTCTGTTTTCAATCATAATAACGGAATAATTTACAGGCAGCCCGTTCTACTGCAACCACTGTTTTTGTTTTTTTTAAATAACGGAAATGCTGTATTAGGGATAACAGAGTTATGCTGTGTTAGGGATAACAGAATCGGCGTGTTTAGGAATACACAGATGACGTGAACGAAATAACGGAAGTCTGCTGTGAGTAGCGATAAAGAAGAAGAAATCACGGAGTCTCCGTGAAACGGAGCCTGCTGTTCCTTATTTACAGAAATGCCTCCGGCACCGATTTACCAGCAACTTCTGGCGTGAACGGAGACATATTTTTTTAGTGTACGTAAGAAGGCTGCGTTCCGCATAGCGCGCATGAGCAGATGTTGTGCGCACACGCTCTATGCGAAACGCAGCATTCTTACGTACGCAATGCCGTTCGTCGTCTTCGCGCGCTATGTGCGTTTGTTAGAATTCTGTGGTCCCTATCAAGATCGTCGAAGGTGTTATGCCACGTCGCTCCCGGGGCGTTTTAAGTACGGAGCACTTTAGGCGCCTGCCCTGTCGTCCATCCATCTGGTGTGGCGTGATCAGGCTCACCAGAATGCACTGAACGCAGGCCATAACAATTCTAGCAGTGCTCAAACCCGGATTAAAATAAACGATGTCTAAAATATTAAAATTAAGGGAAATAGCCAAGAAGTAATCGCAATAATTGAGAAAAGCGAGCGATTTCTAGTTGACTTCGAAAATCGATTGTAAGTTACGGGCCACGTGCAGCGCTATAATGTTTGGCTCGCATGATGTCAGCACTCAGGAGCCTCGACTATAGACCAGATTATTTTTACTCTCGCACCCACGTTTAGAGCAAGCATACATAATCTTGACCCCAGTTGTCATCTGTCGGCGAGGCCAGCGTAGGGGCTGCGGAATGGTTACGTCACAGCTGATGGCGAGCGAACACTGGCGGCCATCATGCGATAAGAACAGGCTGAATGCTAGCGTAGTCATCGGTTCCACGTAATCAGCAGCCCCCCCAGCAAAGATGGCTGCCTCCGGCAAGCAATGAAAATTCTGGTCTATACCGATCGGTAGCGATTTCTGGCCATGCTCAAAAAGTGCAGCAGGGCCCCTTTAACTCGAAGAACGCGCAGCGCCGCCTGTAGAGAAACCGCGAAACAGTTCATGGTGCAGGCGAGTATAGGCCCAGTGCGGCCTGCGTGAAATGCAGACCGCTCTATTCGGTGCTTGGCCTCCGAGATTAGCCGGCGGCACAGCGCGCCTGCCGATCTCGGAGGCCATAATATCCGGCGACACGGCTCGCCGCCGGCTGATCTCGGAGGCTATAGCCGGCGGCACGACGCGCCGCCAGCTAATCTCGGAGGCCATGTTCGGTGCAACGTGACGTCCGAGCGCGCCAGGAGACGCCGCTCGCGTCGGGAGTGGCCGGACTCTATATATAGGGGGTAGTGCTTTCGCCCACGCAACGTACAGTCGCGCTCAGTATGAGTTGCAACACGCTGTCTGGGCTCAAAATGGCGCCAACACTGCAAATCAGCACCTACATAGAAAAAAAATTGGGGAATTAAATCTCTCAGTTAGCGGTACTTTCTGAACCAACTTAACGTTTCTCGATCGGTTTCATTGTTCAGGCTTGGGGTCAGTTTAACCACAGCCAGCGTGTTGCAACTCATATTGAGCGCGACTATACGTCGCCGTGCTGTGCGATTGTTGCTGCGATTGCTGAGTGAACGCATTCACTCGCTTTGGCATTCATTCTCTGCAGAGTCGTCGCGTGCCACGCAGTGCACGAGAAAGCTAAGGTCGTTCCTTCCGTATCTTAAAAAAACGTACACCACATCCGTTTTTCTACGTACAATACGTTCGTGAAGCTGCCGGCTTTTCTACAGTGTAGGTCCGTGTACGATATCAGTGTCTTTATTATTTGCAGGCTGCATCGCCGGTAGCTGCACAGATAGAGCCGTCTGCGAGAACTACAAGTGCTTGTGTCCGACGGGGACGATTAGTGTCAATGACGTATGCCGCTTCGTACGTAAGTAGAAGCAGCGCGGTCAGCCCACGTTGCGACTATGTCGCGAATTCGTGAAACAATATAAACGGCAGGCTACGATTCGTGAACACTCTCTCTCGAGCAGGGTGGCCGTTGGTGGCTACTTTGCGCCAATTTGGCTACTTTTGGACCCCGTTGGCGACGAAAATTTCCAGTGGGCGTCATGGTTATTTTTTAATTTTGTGGTTTTACTCATTTAAATGGATTTATTTATTCACCAATAGTAAAGACTCTGTTGATAATACCGCTTCTGCTCTATTTGGCTAGAAATTCGGCGATCATATTAAATGACCTGGCTACTTTGGCTACTTCTGGCGTGAGTTCTTGGGCTTTTTCATGTCCACCCAACCACCCAACGGCAGCTCTGCTCTCGAGCAATGTACGGTTGAAGTTCAAGGGGAGATGAAAGTTTGAAGATATGAAAGCATGAAAGAAAAAAAAAAACTTGGGAGGGAGCGCCACGCGAAAATTCTGAAGCCGAGCCATAAAATATGAAACAGGAGCATGCTGGTGACCAGCGAATTGAGAACGAGGGGTGGAATGGCGTCCGAGGAGGTTGGCTTGTGGACGCTAGGTGCGCGCGCTCGCCAATTTGTTTTAAATGCGAATGCATTTCTTAGTCGGGCTATGTCAGGCGTCGGTGTCCGCATCTCTCCGCTCTCACTCCCTCTCCCCATAGCAACAACTGCGGGCGCGCGCGCTTATCCTCGCCCCTAGCAACCGGAGCAGGTGGTGCGGGCGGAGTAGCGGAGAGTGAGTGGAGAGGAGGAGCGCGCTCTGGTGTGTGAGGGCGCTCGTATCGTGGGAGCTCGGCGGAGCTCCCGCGTGTGTGAAGAGAGTGTAGGAGAGGGTAGGTGCAGTGCTTCGCCGCTCCTTCTCTGGCCGTTCGCTCTCTCTCTCTCTCTCTCTATATATATATATATATATATATATAATAAAAAAAGAATAAAAAACAAAAAAAAAGAAAGAAAAAAAAATTTTAAAAAAGGAAAAAAAAACAGGCGCTGCGCGGTACTCCCGACCGGGCTGCAGAAATTAGGCGCCTTTTCCTTCTTCGAACGACAACCACCATATATAAATGGAGTGAAGCGCGCGCGAAATGCATTCGCATTTCCTCACGATTCCCTTCGGGGAGGTGGGGGGCATTTTTTTTTTTGTTTGTTCGTGGGCCCACCCAAAATAGGAAATCAAACAGGAGCATCACGGGAATTGTGAAACGAACACGAGGAGCAAGCGCCGTCAGAGGAGGTTGGCTTGTGGCCTGTTTCTTCTTTTTCATCCGTGGATGAAACAATCCTGAACACGGGGAATTCCTGAACACGGGGAAAACGGGGGGAAACATTCCTGAACACGTTAGAGTAACGCGGCGAACGCAACACAACAGACTCCGTAAGCAGTCCACACACTCCCCAACAACGCAGCGGATGGCCTCCGAGATTGGGGCGCAGCGGCAAGCCTGCAGCTGCGAAGAATCTCGGAAGACATGGTTCTGATACGTTCCAGTTTTTTTTTTATGCGAAGCATTTCTTAGCGAACTTCGGCGGCTTTGAGCGTATTGTGGGGGGTGCTGTCAACCCCTGTAAGGTCGTTTGCGCCTCATGGCGCTCGCGTCTCGCGGATAAGCCGCAGCTCGAGTTGACGGCTGCCGAACGGGAGGTGGCGTTGTGCTCGCGCGAGTTATCATCATCATCGTCAAGGTTAGCGCGGTTCGGTAGCTTCAGCGGCGCCGCTCGACGGCGGAGTAGGTGGGCGCACGGGAAAAGTTCGACAGTCCCTGCGGCGGCGATCGGGTTGGACGTCTTCTGCAGGGGGGCTGCGGGATGCGGCAGCCGCGGGCCGCTTCCCGTGGACCCCTCGTGGTGAGTCGACCATCGGCGACGCCGCCTTCGCGTTACCTTGTGTTTGTTGTTACGTTGATTGAGTGTAGTGTAATATTGTATAATGTTTGTTTTAGCGTGTTGATCACGAGTAATTACTTGATTCGCCTAGCGAGCTGGTTCATGTAAAAGTAGTTAAATAAATGTACACAATGTTTGGTTTGGTTCGAACGTGTCTACTGTCTCCCTGTGCTCCGAGAGCGGCGTCCTCATAACGAGACCCCACAGTATCTATCTATCTATCTATCTATCTATCTATCTATCTATCTATCTATCTATCTATCTATCTATCTATCTATCTATCTATCTATCTATCTATCTATCTATCTATCTATCTATCTATCTATATATCTATCTATCTATCTATCTATCTATCTATCAGCCACCTACGACTTCCTCCTCTCCTGACCGTATCGTTGGTGGGATGTTTACCAAAATTGGTATGACATAACATGACTGTATAACGAACACAAAGGACTAGTCATATTACGAAAATAATGACATGGCTGTCAATGAACGACATGGTTTACATGCCACGGCCTTGGTGCTTTGCGGCCCTTTTTTCAGCTTCATACATACCAAAATTGGTATGCCGAGACATTTCTGTATGACTAACATAACTGACAGGTGGTAAGATGGAAATCATGAAATTCATGTCATGTACAGCATGACTTACATGCCACGCTCGTGGTGCGCTCGCGGCCAGCTCGCTAGCTTGATATACACCAAAATTGGTATTGCGTGACTTGACTGTATGACGAACATAACTGACATGCATTTCATGCACAGCATGATTATCTCCTTGCTGGCTGCGTCGCATTACGTCGAGTCCCACATTGCGTAGGATCTGCCGGCTATCTTTTGTTTCAGATTTTTGCGTCCGAAAGTGGGTGGTGCGGGCTGTACACGGGAGTGGCTTATACACCGAGGCTTCTGTTATATACCGTATATACTCGTGTATAAGCACGAGTATATACGGTGTATAGCGAAAGCCTTCATGCTATATGGTCGTGCTTATAAGATAGCCGAATGCGCATTAGTAAATTGATAAAGGGACACTAAAAAGAAAAACAATTTTTCTCGAGTTAGTAAATTATTCTTTCACCATATCAAGATTACCACGCTTGTCTCGAGCAGACGTTGGTAAACGAGGAAACGCGCAAAACGAAAATGCGGGTGGCGACGTCACCTTGAAATTCCTGCACAAACGCTGTGACGTCATAGATTTTGACGGCGTCCACTAGGTCCTGCGTAGTTCTAAATGAGTAAAAATGAAGTATGTTGCCCTCTAAGGGAGCCAAAGACGTAACATACCAAGTTTGAGGAATTTTCGCTGAGCCAATTAACGTCGCCAAAATATGAAAATATACGAAAATACGAAAATACGCCTCTTGAAACACAGAGAAACTTCCTCCATGCTTTGAAATCTGTGACGTCACGTGCTTAGTTTTTCGGCGCGAAGAGATACAAACGAACCTTAGAGCACGATTTTCTCCTGTAATAACAAACCTATGATTGGAGTTCTCAGAGTACCACTTATCAATCTAAGCCGATTCATTGTTTCACTTTAGTGTCTCTCCAAGGCTAACAACTTATATTTCTCGCAAGTTCGGGAGATATGGCGAGACCGAACGGTATTCGCGAGACCTCATGGTACATCGAGAGACCTTGTCGGTGGCATTGGCGTTAACACGAATGATGCAAAAAAAGAGTAATAAATGTCGGTCAAAAGTCAGGTGACACTCAAACGAATGTGTATGCCATCGGCTTACCGAAAGTCACATGACCTCAATGTAACATGACGTAATCATGACTTCACAGAACTTCAGCTTTTCGTGCCTCATCGTGAAACTTGGAATACGAGTACGTATACCACACAGGGACGCAAAAAGGCAGGGTGTGCCTGTGTACTTACGCGCTCTTATTTCAAGTATCATGAATCATCTACTCACGTACCCAGTCAGCGATTCATCATGACTTCGTAACGACGTCACAACATTACGTCACATGATGATGTCCATCATGCTACATCGTCGCTTCGTCAAAGGAGGGGCGATCACGGAGTCAGTGTAAAACCTTTGTGTAGTGCATAAAGCTTGCAATGTCTTACATCCGGGAGGCAGTGCGAAATCGCATTAGGTGCAGAAAGCTTTCGAGGGAGGGTGGGGGGGGTAGGATCTGTACAATTGATCAGACGAATATGAAGAAAAATATGGCTTTCGCTTTAAAGTCGTCTCGGGACACCCTGTGACATCCTTTAGCAACGTCAATATGCCTCATATGGACACGACGATAAGCAACATACGACACACAACTGAGTCTATACACTATACTCTATCTCGCAGGTTGGTTGCAGCAGGGTGGAAGCTACGAGGTGCAAGCAAACCACATGCTTGCGCAGCAAAACATAGTTCCGTTTCTGATTGCATTATAATTGGAGAAGGTTACAATAAGTGTCTTTGTTTGGTACGTTCTGTATCACAGCAATACGTGATACCCTAATGCCGACTCCTATGCAAGTCATACGCATTTTATTACTGTATCGGTAACTGCCGATCATTGCGATGGCGAATCAACATGGCAGCTCCCATGCAGACGCGATCGCCCGCTTCGATCCGAACTCGCGCTTGCTACTTGCCCGCTATCCTGACGGCAATAAACAGGTGGAATCGGCTACCGCTTTGTGTCATCTCACGCTGAGGGTAATAAAGTATCAGGTACGTTTTGTCCTTATTATTGAGATCAGCCATTTGTCCAGCCACGCCTGCTAAGCCTTGTCCCCGAGAATTTGAGAATGAATCTTGGCAACAGTGCAAGATAGGCACGGATACATTGCTGTCGAAGCGCCAACGTGTAATACAACGCAAACACAAGCGTCAGTTTAGAACTTACGGGCCACACAGCTCACGACGGCGACTTCTAATTTAAAAGCACAACGAACCACTTTGGACAGGTGCCGCCATGTTGTTTCGTTTTCCGGCGCTACTGACACTGTCCAACGCTAAGAGCTTTGGTCGCTACTGTGTGCTCGCTTTACTCGCCCAAAGCGTTTTTTTATTTTTCCGGCGCTTGTTGCTGCCCAACGCAAAGAGCGTTGGTTGCTGCCGTGTGCTGGTTCTACTCGCCCAGCTTAAGGAGCGCACGCGAGAACGCCAAGTAGACGACACAACGCGGATGAATACATCGTGGTGAGGGACATTCGCTCTTCCTATTGGCTAAGTAGCCCCGGATATCCCCACAGTGCTAACACCAGCTTGTGAGATGGACTATACATGCCGTTCTTAGTGCTTTTCAGCTGCAAATATTTTCATCTGGAAATCATTTGCTGTTGCGTTGCCTTCTGCTTTCGCGATTGGGATGCAGTCACAGTGCAATCGCTTGAGCAGCAAACCCTCAACTGTCACTCTGCACTGTCGCAGCGTGCAAGAACGACTCGGACTGCGGACTTTGGCTTCACATGAAGTGTGCCCGCACGCGCCCAGGATCGAATGATACGTTTTGCCGGTGCGCCGACAACGCGGCTCCTGCTACAGGGCTCCTTGCAATCCAACAAGTGAGCGTGAATTGGAAACTCCTGCTGAAAAGTTATTCTGGAACTGTCCATTTAGTGGACTGTTCGAGAATACTGGTATTTGTTACGTATTATTAAAGCCATTTTGCATAGCTTATTCACGCACGTTAGTGACCTCAAATCTGTTGATGTTTTCAATTTTGATTCCACATTTCGCTCTCTCAACTCCAAGTTATTTCCGGATAATATGCCGATATTTTTTGGGTAATGGGCATTGTTAGGATTGTATTAAGCGTACGTAAGATAGTAACTTGCATCACACATTGTGTTCAACTCTTGCGTGTATGTCTTAATTGCTGCATGTCAGTTGACACTGCTGTTCTTTTGTATTATGTTCTAAGATGGTGATGTTTTATATCATTTTATCGCGCACATAATCTGTTCGCTACAGCTAAATCTATGAACGGAGTAGGAGCCTCTGTCGCTTTCCGTACACTCGCTTTCTGCACACCCGTATCGCACGTGGCGGGAAACCTGCCGCACGCAAGCGGAGGGCGAATGAGCCTATCAGCGACGCTCTTTCGCCCTCCGCTTGCGTGCGGCAGGTGTCCCGCCATGTGCAATGCGGCTGTGCGGATAGCGCGTGTACAGTCCCTAAGACAGCTTTTTAAAAACTGACAGTCAGGTTCGCTCACGAACTTTACGTCGAGGTGGTGAAGCGACTAATGAACAAAACTGGCTCGTTATCTCGTTAATTAAGGCACAGCCACAGAAAGAACTATTGTTATTTGTCAATCATTATTTACCTATTGTTTCACGCACCCACGCAGCCGACCTGGGTCCCTGTCCATACGGCCGCTGCAACACGGAATACTCCGAAGTGCGACCAATCGACCTCCACTTGCCTCTGCAAGAAAGGATACGAGCTGCGCATCTACGGCACCAACTGGGTCTGCGAGAAGAAAGGTGATAGCAGCGTTTCTCTATTACGGACAGAGATGTTATGGTCGAGTGAGGCCGTGTTAGAGAGTACACTCCAGCCGTGTGTCGTAGAAAGAAAATTACACCATCTCCCACTAAAGGGAACCATGACGGGGATGCGAAGCAGCATTGGGGGGTGCACACCAAGTTTCCCGTTTACGTTCACTCGGCCGTCGAAGCCAAGCGTCGGCGTCGAGCTACCGCTTACCGCTACAGAGAGACAACGCGAGTCTGCGGCGAGGGTAGCGAGGCTTTCGAGACAACTGCAGCGACCAGGGAACCGACGGAGCGACCGCACGATTCAAGCGAGACTTCCTCGACCGAGCGCACGCGCTTATATGAAATGGGGGAGGGAGAGGAGGGACTGTGTTTACAGGCTGCAGCGCGGGGGGAGGAGAGGAGAGAAGGTGACCGAACGCCTGCGTAAACGCCCTCGTAAAGGAGGAGAGTGCGCGGCTGCAGCGCGGGGGAGCAGGAGAGAAGGCCATCGAACACCTGCGTAAAGAAGGAGAGTGGGAGCAAGAGTAGGCGCATGCGCAGTAAGGGTGGTCACGCGGCACACCGGATTGAACTCCGCCATAAGCTGCTTCGCATCTAAAAGGGATCGTCATCATGAACCGGCACGCGCTTAATCACCGCGCAGGCACGCGGTTTACGAGATAAGCTGCAACGTGCGGCACCTAATCGGAGTTCGCCGACCGCTGGTGCCCTTGTCAATTTTTAGTGGACCAGTGCGATGAGTACAGTGGAACCTCGCTGATACGATCACAGCTCATACGAATTTAGGGGTGATACGAATTTTTGTTTGGTCCCGGCCAAGGCCCATTGGCCTGATATGTAATGGAGTACGGTTGGTGCGAACCGATTTTTACTCCGCGTTACAGCCCAGGTACGAAGAGGTGCTGCCCGCGCTGTTGCGGAAGACGCGCCAAGCACGTGCGAGCGCGGGAACGCAAGCGCCTGGTATGCGCGCCGCACCGCCAAATCGTCAGAATCACGGTGTAAAAAAAAAACTTTTCTTACGGTCAATACATTTCTTACGGTCACAATAAACCTTCAGAGATGCGTCAAGTCCTCTGAGATTGTGTGCGCGAATTTTGAGGCTCTAATGTACCTTCGCATTTAGATTGCAGAGGGCATTGGCGCCATGCTTTTTTTTTTTCTAACGCGTCGACGCGCGCTGCTGTCGTTGTACTGTGTTTACACGTGCCTGCCTCGTGCATCGGCCATCCCATGAAAGGTGGACGAGGACTGGAAAAAGGCGAGGACGGTCTTAGCGAAGGAGTCAGGCCTCACAACGTCAACATGAGCGACTGTTGAGGTCGCACTTGTGCGGGCAAGGCCGTAAATCTCCCAAAAAACGTCCCCAACACCTCCGCGATAGCAAAATCACAACACAGGACCATGGTTCTGAAATTTTGTGGTCTTGATATATCGCGTCAAAGCGCTTCTCTGTTACTTTTGCCGCAATACTTCGTTGTCATGCGAAAAAGCATAATAAAATTTGGAAGGGTCTACAGCTGTCACGAGTCACAAGACTCACAACGCACCTAATTCATCAATTAAACACGCGTACGGGCCGTATATTTACGAGTGCTGTATGACAGCCGACATCTAAAAACTTAACGAAGTCATTCAGAGTTCTTTCTCACATTGGTGCGACCCTGAAAAACAATAAATGAATATGTAGGCGAGCTCTCTTCCGTCGCCTGCTAATTATTCATGCTTTCTGGTCATACGAATTGCGGATCATACGAATATTTTTGGTGGTCCCCTGAGATTCGTATCACCGAGGCTTCACTTAGTTGGATTTACCCAATTACTGTGGTGGCACATACGCGCTGTAGGTGTGTTACAGCAGAGCTGTTATGGTCGAGGTTTGCCTAGAGTCATAGAGAGAGATATACAGATACAGATTAAAGGAAGATAAAGAGAGGGAGCTTAGTCATTTATAGTACAGTGTATAGTATAGTATGGTCTAGCAAGGGATGGGAAAGAGACAGGTGAGAGGGCAAACAGCAAGAATTCGGCGAATCGACAATAGTGATGTACAAAACTGGAATAGAAGTGATGTTTATTTTCAGCATGCATATCACAAGGGTGCAATTGATAAACAATTGGTTACAAGCGAAAAAAAAAAACTCCTTGAATGCGCCACTTGTGGTGCTCAACATTTTTAGCCAGCTTGCAAATGTCTGCATCAAGGTTGCTCACACGACAGGCGCAGAAAGTCGTGGAGGTGCTCATCGGTGGGTCGGTAGGTGTGTCATCGGTTAGGGACTGTACACGCGCTTTCCGCACAGCCGTACCGCACGTGGCGGGACACCTGCCGCACGCAAGCGGAGGGTGAAATAGCGTCGCCGATACGCTATTTTGCCCTCCGCTTGCGTGCGGCAGGTGTCCCGCCACGTGCGGTGCGGCTGTGCGGAAAGCGCGTGACGCTCTTTCGCCCTCCGCTTGCGTGCGGCAGGCGTCCCGCCACGTGCGGTGCGGCTGTGCGGAAAGCGCGTGTACAGTCCGTTAAATGGGGTGCCGAGGGCCGCATAATACAGCCTCACGGGCAGCATGCGGCCCGCGAGGCGCAGGTTGCTGACCCTTGTTCTACAAGAGCGAACGCGGAGCGGCAGCGGAGAATGACACCGATAGCGAAGAGAGGGAAAGGAGGAAAGAGGAGGAACCAAAAGCAGTAGCATGCCGTGTTTTGCGGTGACCAGCGTGTCTGTCGGTCACCAACAGTGAACAGCGTGCGTGTCCGTATACCGTGTTTGCACGACTTTAAGCCGGCTTGAACGTAGGTCGACCCACCTAAAATCGCACGACGAAAAAAAAAGAAAGCAAAGCGCGAGCGCATTCCACAAAGGAAATTTATTTACGAGGTCGCTTAAAAAAAATCGAATTCCAATGTGCAAGGGTGGTTTCGCTGCAGTGCTTCAAAGCTATGCAGAAAAGTTAGCTTAGCGGCCGTATGGAAATTCGAATTCATTTTTAGAAAAATTTCCGCGAACCATTCCTGAGGGTGCGGCTTATACACGAGAAAATGCGGTATATGTATCAGGTAGAGCCCGGAACGTAAAGCATAAGGTTGTAACCATGCCACAACGTCCCTGATTTCTCGTTTGGAAGTTACAACCGAAACAGTTCCGGTTTCGATTTTAGTCGACCCTCAACTTCGGATTTCAAGTTTAGATAAAATGGGTCGATCTACTATCGTCTAAATACGATAAGTAACGTGTTCAGTCGGTTGGTCAGTAGGTCCAGCGGTTCATGCAGCATCCTAATGCTTAAGCAAGTCGGAATCGGTTGCCCAGTTCATATCAATGAAGTCATGCACCAAATACAGGTAGCGCTCTGTATACTTCTCTGCTATTCTCTGCTGTCATCTGGCAGAAATCGAAAGTGTAGTGGGTGTGAAATGTCGCAGTGTTCCTGAGGGATGTTGTGGTTAGGTGTATGAACGTGCAAACATATAGGTCTGAACATCTAGGTCGGTCGGTCGGTCGGTCGGTCGGTCGGTCGGTCGGTCGGTCGGTTTTGGTTGGACTGGGCCGGGTCACATTGACTCTCCTCCAAGGAAGCCTCAGGCGAGTTGAGAGCTATCATGCAGTGGGGAATTTCTGGGATAACTCTGACGCCCAGCCTGTATGTCCATATATCGAAGTCTTCGGATAGTGTGATCTACAGGCAACTAAGATCGCTCGTTATTTGTGTATGTTGGTCCTCCGAAGTTTTAACTACGTTCACCGTACGTGATGTCGACATTCTTGTACCTGACCCACGTTCTTGTTCTTTCTTTTGTTATCCTAATATGCGTAGACACGGAAGTCGTGGACCGCGTCTGTATGGACGAGACCCAGTGCTACACCGGGGAGATCTGCGACGAGAACATCTGCAAGTGTCCCAAAGGCACGGAGCTGCAGAACTTGCAGTGCGCCGGTAAGTTTGAACTAAACCGCACAAAGTGACTTCCCCTATATCTGACGTATAGTTCATTGCATGCCTACGCGCGATTGGAGTATTCAGGCATAGCGGGCAAACGAGGCGTTTGAGTACACAGCGCTTTCGAACGGCCTTCAGCATAGGCACCGACGAACTCCTGTGTGTTCCAGCCAGTCTATAGTTGAGTTTTCAGTTAATTCAGTTCATTGCACATTATACGCTTGCAAACGTGCATTATATAAACGCACAAAAGGGTCCTTAGTCTCCAGGCTTTACATGACACAACCTGTTAAAGTTGAGGATGTGTAAATGGAAAGCACCTATATTCAACTACGAAACAAACCGTATCAAGTGAATCAGCTAGCTAAGACGAAAATATCTACCATATTCTTTTTTTTTTTTTTGACGGTGACGGTGATATCATTACATCGATTTGGAGGAGTTACCTGGGGTTTCTTTTGAACACGAAAAATTAAAGTCACTTCTACGCCTGTGAAATCTGAACAGCGGAGCAGGCAAGCAAGCACTACCACCTGGAGAACACAGACTGAGTTCTTTCTTCGTCTTTCTATTTTTTCTGCCATGTTTATTTTTTTCTTAATCTTTTTCTACATCATCTTTCTTTCTTCCTTTATTTCTTTCTATATGGCCATCTCAGATTCTTTCCCACGTCCTCTCACATCGCTCCTGCGCATCTCACTTCCCCATTTCATCCCTTTGCAAATGATACTATACGTACAAGGCTATGCAATGCTTTACCCTCTCCTGTCCTTTTCCTTCCTCCTCACAATCCCACCATTACTTTTCCTAACCCTCATTTCCCTTTTCCACCCCATTGCTGTATTGCATTAAACTATGGTGTACTGCCTGGCTGTTGCGACGCGCAGCGATCAAGCTGCCCAAGGTGCGGACCAACCTTGCCCTGTTCCTGTGGCTGTCGGCCGCCATGATGGTGCTGATCGTGGTGTTCCTGTCGTTCGGCTGCTGCCTCTACCTGCTGGCGCAGAGGGCCGAGAACGAGCAAGAGGCCATTGCGAATATGTTCGACGTCAGCGACGACTTCTCCATCAAGGACAGCTGATGACGTCGAACACCCTCAATGCACCTTGCCTCTGTTCTTGTTTTAGTGTTGTATAATGTCTTCCGCCTTTTGGACACAGTGTGTCGTGACGTCATCAGACACGTGGCCGACTCGAACTGAACCTTGAGCGAGAACATTTTTGTAGCTTTTGCGAACGTTCGTTGGACGACGCGCCATATGTACTTGTCCGCTCGATATTTAGTGCAGCTTTATGTTCTTTTTCTTACTATTTTGTGTTCTTATAGATTTTATGCGATGTAAGACATTCGCCCAACCAAAGCAGGAAGAACAATGCCACGAACGAGGAAGTGAGAATGGACGCGTTCCCCGACCACTTCCGGTGGATCAGTCGTAGTGGAAGTGTTACGCGCACTGTGTACCTGTTTCTGAGTGTACTGGTAGTGGGAACATTTTGTAGGCATGCATGAGAATGACGTTTGATTAATACTTAATCTTGGATTACGGCGTTCATTATCTGTCATTGTGCTGCGCGGGAAGGTGGGCGCCCCTGTTCTACTGGGTAACAAAAAAACATGCGCATATTAACTTATTAAACGGATGAAAGGCGAAGTGCGCCGCTGTG